>MU016075.1:12524-45166 GCA_011076525.1 Nettapus auritus
CCCCCCCCCCCCCCCCCCCCCCCCCCCCCCCCCCCCCCCCCACGAGCTTCACAGACAGCTCCAGAAATGGCATTGCATAAATCCCCCCCAGGCTCCCTGCAGGTTAACTGCCCGGTACAGGTGTTCCACCAGCAACCATCTTGAGACCATACACAAAATTAAGCGGACTCCGGATAATCCTTTAGTAAAATTCTCTAGCATTTTACAATTTTGCAAGGTGGTTTCTACCTTGGTTAAGGGTGAGTGAATCAGAAAACGCTATTGTAAATATCTCAGCTATAATTGAAGAACTAGAAAATAAGTTTAAGTTTGCAAAAATAGTACTCTAGAATTGAATAGTGTTAGATTTATTAATAATCTCATGAGGAGGAGCGTGCACTGTAATTATTACTAGTTGCTGTATATATGTAGATCAAATGGGACGAATTTGACTGATCTCAAAAATACTTGGGAAAAAAAAAAAAAAAAAAAAAAACAACAACAACAAAAAAAAAAAAACAACAAGACCCTACACAGAGTAACTCAAGATGACAATTCCTGGGGATATAGAAACATTTGGGAGACACTAACTTCATGGTTACCTGAACAGAATTGGCCCAAACAACTATTTGTTGGTATTGTAATAATAATGGCATTGTATATCCGTCGTCCCCCATGACATCCGAAGAATATCACCCTTCCCCGTGCCACCTTAATGTTGGAAAAACTCAAGATTGCGGCCTGTGAAGAGGTGCAAAAACAACAATAGAAGTAAGAAAAGGAGGGGGGAATTGGGAGAAACAAAGTTGTGTTTTTGCAGTAGAGAATTACTTTTCTTTACTCCAAGGTAGTTGTGTAGTCATAATAAGGAGAAATGCTAAGTGGGTAAGTGGACAGTAGAAAGCCTCACTGTCGCAAAATAAGGCAGAAGGTTGAGAAAAAGAGGATGAGCAGTGTGAGAACAGTAAAACAAAGACCACAAGTTCTCAAAACATAAGAAAGGAGAAATTAAAGGGTTGAAGAAAAGAAAAATTGTACATATATGGCATAGAGGAGCATGGAGTAGCTTGTGATCCTCTAGTACTCAGCCAATGAGGAAACGGGAGGTGATCAGGTGTCGGGGAATAGGGAATAAAAGGTGATGATTTGTTTACTAAACTGCGCTCCTGCTTAACAGGACGCTTGCCATCGCAGTTGCGAATAAAACAGCTTCATGGAAGATCCTGTCTGAAGAAAATCATTTGAGATTTTCCTCACACCGGGGCTGGGCGCAGAGGGAGCCCCGCGCCCCCAGGGGCCCTCACTGCCTGGGCAGGGGTCCCACGGCTGTTCTCGCCCCCCCCCCAGCCCCCAGGAACCGTGACATGAGCGCGCTGGGTCGCAGCATCCCCGGCCGGGCGCTGCCGGGTTTGGTACGGACGCGGCGGGCACCTTCCTACCGGGACCGGCCCCGGAGCACGAGGCTGCTGGAGACCCTTCCCCGCGCCCCCGGCCCCGAGAGCCCAGCCGTCCCCGCCGTCCCCGTACCGCCAGCCGCACGCCGGGCGTGCGGAGCAGCGACTCCAGGGAGCCCTTGGGCCCCTCTTGGGGGGGTGAGCGGCAGCAGGGGGACGGGGGTGGGAGTGGGGACGGGTCCCCCTCGCTAAGGAGCCGCGGGCGGGCTCCGGGGGCCCGCTGGCCTCCTCTCACCGGCCCCGAGAGGCATGTCCCGCAGGCTGGGGCGCAGCGCAGGCACGAGGCGGGCAGTGCCACGGGCGCGGAGGAACCCCGGCCGCCCCGCTGCCCCGCAGAGGCGAGGCGCTGCCTCTCGCGCCCCCCACAGCGCCGTTGGGCTGCTGCTGAGTAAATAAATGCACGGCGGGGCCGAGGCGCTGCCTGAGCCCCGCGTCCCCCCGCTCCTGCTGCTGCCCCCCGGGCAGTCCGAGGGTCCCTCTGCCCACGCAGACCCACGGCCACAGCCACCCCCCCCCCCCCCCCCCCCCCCCAGCTTTCTGCCGCTGCACCCCAGCCCCGCTCGCCCACCTTCCCCACGTCAGGCCCTTCGGCCGCTGCTCCGTCCCCTTCACCAGGGGCAAGATCCCCCCAGGCGCAGTGGGTCCTTCCTCAGCTCCCTCCTCCTCGTGTCCCTCCGGCCGTACCACCCCTCCGGCCCCGTGGCCCCCGGCGCTCACCGGCAGGGTCTGCGGGATGGGGCTCCCCGCCCGGCTCTTCTTGGAAATGGAGGGGGTCTTCTGCAGCTCGCGCTTCTTCCGAGAGAACATCGCTGCCCGGGGGGAGGGCACCTCGGGGTGCCTCGCTGCCAGCCGCGCTGCCAGCCCCGCTGCTACCCCGCCGGCCACATTCGCTGGAGCCAACTGTCGGGACGGCGCGTGTGACGCCGCCTTATTTCCTCATCGGCTCTGCAGGTGAACCTGAACCGGGAAAAAGCCAAATGTGCAGCGAGGGCGCGAGGCTGGGAGGAGGGGGGATCCTGGCCACCTCCTCGGTGCCGCCTGGGGCTCGGCGTCCGCGCTGCCGGGGGGATCTCCGAGGGGTTTTGCTGCGCTGCACCCACGGCGGTGTGGAGGGGCCCAGGAAGGGCAGAGCCCCCCGAGACCGGGGCCGTGGGGCGGTCGGGTGACTGTGCACAGGGCTGGGGGCGCTGGGGCGAGCAGAGGGCTCCGAGCACCCACCCGTGGGATGCTCCTGGCTTGGCCTCCCCAGCGCAGCCCGGCCCAGCTTCAGCTGCCCCCCGGGACCCCCGCCCCAGCCCCCAGCCCCCCCGGCCTGTGTGCGCCTCCCGCCGTGTCCTCCCCCCTCCCCAACGGCACAACCCAGCCGTGAAGCCGCTCGCTCACCTTCCCCGGAGCAAACAGGGGATCAGTGCGGCGGCGGCGGGCAGGGCGCGGGGCGAGGGTCCCGGCCGGTCCGGACCCTTCCCCGACCCGATGCCCGTCGGGCTGCTCGGGGACGGCTCCCGGGCCCCGCGCACCGGGCTCCAGGCGGCTCGGCGAGGGCTCGGGATGCCGGAAGCCCCCCAGGACCCCCGTGCGGGGAGGGCCGGGCCGGGGGCCGGGGCCGCCTCTGCTTGCCATCTGCCGGCGGCGGCGCGGGGAGCGTCCCGGGACGGGACAGGACCGGGCGTCCGCCACCGGGGGTCGGGGGGGGGGGGGGGGGGGGGGGGGGGGGGGGGGGGGTCGCGTGGCCGTGGGGCGCCCCGGGGTGTGCACGTGTAAGGGGGCGCAAACGCGTGTGCGCGGCTGGGGGAGCGCGCCACAGCCTGCGGAGGTGTCCGCGCGTGTGCGGCTCCAAGCACGCTCCCCCCCCCCCCCCCCCCGCGGGGGGGGGGGGGGGGGGGGACCCCCGGGACCCCCGCGGCTCGGTGTCTCAAAGAGATCTAAGTAAGTGTGCACTTAATCCTGCATCCATTTTCTTCAAAACAAAAGTAGAAAATGCAATTCTTACTTGTTGCACTGAGAGAGAATGGGACTACTGTGAATAAGGACTTCAAAAGCGAATCCCCTAAGGCAAGTGAAGTGCCTGATGTTACAGAAATTAATTTTGATATATTTACAGTTGACAGAGAAATACGGGGAGCTTTTTTGTAATGCACAGATTCATCCATGTCTTTTCCGCTTTGCAGAGAAAAGTGTTTGGTGGTTGCTATTCACAGCTTCCATGGGTTAAAGACTGGCTGGATAGCCAGGCCCAAAGAGTTCTGGTGAATGCAGTCAAATCCAGTTGGAGGCTGGTCACTAGTGGCGTCCCCCAGGGCTCAGTACTGGGGCCAGTCCTCTTTAATATCTTTATCGATGATCTGGATGAGGGGATTGAGTGCACCCTCAATAAGTTTGCAGACGACACCAAGTTAGGTGCGTGTGTCGACCTGCTCGAGGGTAGGAAGGCTCTGCAGGAAGATCTGGATAGGCTGAGGCCAATGGTATGAAGTTCAACAAGACCAAGTGCAGGGTCCTGCACCTGGGGCACAACAACCCCAAGCAGAGCTAAAGGCTGGGAGATGAGTGGTTAGAAAACTGCCTGTCAGAGAAGGATCTGGGAGTATTGGTTGACAGTCGGCTGACTATGAGCCAGCAGTGTGCTCAGGCGGCCAAGAAGGCCAACAGCATCCTGGCTTGCATAAGAAACAGCGTGGCCAGCAGCTCCAGGGAAGTGATTTTCCCCCTGTACTCGGCTCTGGTGAGGCCACACCTCGAGTACTGTGTTCAGTTCTGGGCCCCTCACTACAAGAAGGCCATGGAGGTGCTTGAGCGAGTCCAGAGAAGGGCTACGAAGCTGGTGAAGGGTCTGGAGAACAAGTCTTACGAGGAGCGGCTGAGGGAGCTGGGACTATTTAGCCTGGAGAAGAGGAGGCTCAGGGGTGACCTTATCGCGCTCTACAGGTACCTGAAAGGAGGCTGTAGCGAGGCGATGGTTGGTCTGTTCTCCCACGTGCCTGGTGACAGGACGAGGGGGAATGGGCTAAAGTTGCGCCAGGGGAGGTTTAGGTTGGATATTAGGAAGAACTTCTTTACTGATCGGGTTGTTAGGCACTGGAATAGGCTGCCCAGGGAAGTGGTTGAGTCACCATCCCTGGAGATCTTTAAAAGATTTTTGGGTGTAGAGCTTAGTGATATGGTTTAGTGGAAGACTTGTTAGCATTAGGTCAGAAGTTGGACTTGGTGATGTTGTAGCTCTCTTCCAACCTAGACTATTCTGTGATTCTGTGATTCGGACTCTGAGGGGCTCCTGTTATCTCGAGGCCTTGCATGTTTGACATTCTTTATCTTATCCTTTTATAAACAGTCCTTCTTATCTCTAAGCCCTTTTATAAAGAGTCCTCCTTCTTTCTGAGCCCTTGGTCACAGTCCGAACCATAAGGCTGGTTTTGATCTGGTTCTTGGGGTCCCAGGGGCTCATCTGGAGGCCTAAGCGCAGCACAGGCACAGTACATTGCAAATGTAGCACATGTTAAGCAATGAGTGTTGCCTACATACTTATTCTTAATGAATCGCTTTCTAATTTCTAATCCCATGTTTCACGGCCATTAAGAAGATCTGACTTAATACACTCAGCTCAGATTCAGTGAGACACCACCCACACGATGGTCTACAGGAACAGGGAAAAAGGTAGAGGTCTGGGATTCCCTAGGATAGCCTGGTCTGGAGAGGAGTAAGGGCTGTGGCAAGGCTGAAAGTCCAAAAAGGACTGAGGTCTTTGTGTCTGTGGCTATTTCTGCTGTCTTTGCCAGTGATGCCCATGAGGAGACAGCTTATCATTAAAGCACTAGGGCCTCATTGCCTCCTCACCCTCAGCCATAAATCAAGCAGGGGTCGTACCATTCTCCTGCACTTGGCAATGCACATCCCCATCTCCTACTGCCCCAGGAAGAGCCCTGAGCAATGTGTGAAGGGAAAGAATCTCCCGTCCTGGGTTCCAGGGGACAAGGCCTGGTCCTTTTCTTTGGTGAAACACATCCAGTTTTCCTGCACATCAGGGTCACCTTCACATTGCCTTTGTCTACTTGTCCTCACTGCCTCCAATGTTCTGCTCTAATCAGCTCCAAGGGAGGCTATGTCAGTCCTGGCCCTCGGGGAACACTCCAGGAAACTTGCATCTGACTTGGACTTCTGGAGAGATTTCTTCAATTGGCCCTCATTGCCTGAGGTTCGTGGGCTCATCAGCAAAGCCACCAGAGGGGCAATTACAATGCCTTGGGCTAGGCCTCTGCTGCTGAGCTGGGCCAGGCTCCTGGGCCCAAGGGGAGATCCTGGCAAGAGGGCCCTGGTGCAGAGACAGCTCTGCCCAGGAGCAGCTCCTCTGCACAGCACAGCAGGGCTGGGGGCTCTGACTGCAGCAGACACACGGAGAGCAGAGAAGGAGAGAGGGCTTGGAGGCAGTTGGGAGTGGGAGGATGCTGAGAGCTGACTGCAGGAGAAACCTCCGCAGCCCTTGACAAGGTAAGTCTCTGGCTGCAGGGCCATGCAGCTGCAGTGTCTGGAAGGGTCTTCTCCTGGGTCTTGTTTCAGGGAGGGCAGTGGGCAATGCAGTAGGCTTTGAGAGTCCTGCCGGATTGCACTGTGAGGTGAGGAAGTCTGGCAGAAGCCACTTGGAGTGTCCTAAGCCAGGTGCCCCTGGTTAGCCCAGAACACCCTGCTCTAGCTGGCCATGCCGGGCTCTCTGTCAGCTGCCCCATAGCTTCTGCAGCCATGGAGGTGCCCCTTGGTCGGGTCCTGATGGTGTCAGGGTGCTGCAGGGCAGTGTTGAACACAGCCGTGTGGGATGGGGTCTGTGAGCACGGGCAAGGGGAAAGAAGAGGTGGGCGCAGAGCAGCAGCTCCTGGTAGGGACAGCTGCAGGCAGCAGAGAGAGGGGCAGGCGGCCAGAAGGAGCTGTTGCCAGAAACACCGTGGCAGGGGGGATTCGGGCACCTCAAGGCCATGCCCTGCGGTGCAGACGCCTTCCCCTGGAGCAGCCCCTCCCTGGCCTCCTCTCCCCCTGCAGCCCATGGGCTGTGAAGCAGGCATGGCCAGCACAGCAGGCAGAGCCCAGACGAGGAGACGCTCTTAAGCTCCATCTGACTTGCTCTGGCCCTCCTCACTTAGCAGCCATCTCCAGTTATTTTCTCAGAGAAACATCTGAGTGGGATGGTCCTACAGCTCAGAGGGGATGACACAGGGCAGCTGAGAACAGGGATGGACAGCAGAGCCGCTCTGCTCAATCTTCACCAAGGGACAGTCCCTTTGCCTCCTGGTGCCCATGGAATTCACCGGGAGTGTACAGGAAATGTCAGGGAGTTCAACCATCCAATACCTCTCCTAAGTGTCATAGGGATAATAGGAATAAAACAAAGGAAATGAAATCCCTGCAGCTCTGCCTCTGTATTCAGATGAGTTTTTTGCAACAACACTGCAGAGCTCATGGATCTGACCAGTGGACTGAATGTAATTTTCCCCCATATTTCTGCCTCTCTCTTGCTGCACAGCAGGAAGGACTCCTCTGGAGGCCACAGCAGCCTGGGCTCCCAGTGCCACTCTCAGCCAGCACCAGCAGCAGCTCAAGCAAGAGAGCTGCAGAAAGGTTCTGCTGCAAAGAGAGAGGCTCAGGATGGGTTTGCTCTGAGACTTGCAATAGGTTTTGACTCTAAGAAGGCTCTTCTAACTTTGTTCTGCCTTTTGCACTTCAACAGAGAATGTCAGCGAATGTCCAACAGCAGCTCTGTGAGCAAGTTCCTCCTGCTGGCATTCGCAGACACACGGGAGCTGCAGCTCCTGCACTTTGGGCTCTTCCTGGGCATCTACCTGGCTGCCCTTCTGGGCAACGGCCTCATCCTCAGTGCTGTAGCCTGCGACCACCGCCTCCACACCCCCATGTACTTCTTCCTCTTCAACCTCGCCCTCCTTGACCTGGGATGCATCTCTACCACTGTCCCAAAAGCCATGGCCAATGCCCTCTGGGACACCACGGTCATCTCCTATGAAGAATGTGCTGCCCAACTCTTTTTCGTTGCTTTCTTCTTTGATGCTGAGATTTCCCTTCTCACCATCATGGCCTACGACCGCTACGTTGCCATCTGCAAGCCCCTGCACTATGGGAGTGTCCTGGGCAGCAGAGCTTGTGCCCAGATGGCAGCAGCTGCCTGGGGCAGTGGCTTTCTCCATGCTGTCCTGCACACAGCCAATACATTTTCCCTGCCCCTCTGCCATGGCAATGCTGTGGACCAGTTCTTCTGTGAAATTCCCAAGATCCTGAAGCTGTCCTGTTCAGATGCCTACATCAGGGAAGTTGGAGTACTTGTTTTTAGCGTTTTTTTAGGTTTTTGTTATTTTCTTTCCATCGTGTTGTCCTATGTGCAGATCCTCAGGTCAGTGCTGAGGATGCCCTCTGAGCAGGGCCAGCACAAAGCCTTTTCCACATGCCTCCCTCACCTGGCCGTGGTCTCCCTGTTTGTCAGCACTGCCATGTTTGCCTACCTGAAGCCCCCCTCCATCTCTTCCCCATCCCTGGACCTGGTGGTGTCAGTTCTGTACTCGGTTGTACCTCCAGCAGTGAACCCCCTCATCTACAGCATGAGGAACCAGGACCTCAAAGAGGCAGTGAAAAAACTCTTTGGATACATGCTTTTTTGGAATCGATAATGTGCACTTGAGTTCCAGGTTCAGAAACAGTTAGGAAAATATTTTTTATTTTTGTCTTTATTAATATTTTCTCCAAGTTGTGGTTTTCATTTAAATAAAGTTATTGTTAACTTATTTTTTCTAATTTACTCTGACCCAGTAGTCTCATGTATTTATAAAACTGGGCTTGACGTGTAGATAAATACAATAAAGAAGTCAGGAGAAATTCATTGTTTTCAGCTGCTGTCTCTTCCCATCTCCTCTGGAGCTGGGGGAGCAGCCCCAGCACACAGGAGGGGCTCAGGGCCAAGAGCCCAGCTGCCACATGGAGGAGCAGCCCTGGTGGTCCTCGGGGCTGCCCCTCACTGCCTGCCAGGCTCTGCCTCTCTGCTGGCTTTGGGTTGGGGCTGCTGCTTCCCTGGAGCCATGGCCATGGCCAGCAGCATCACATGGCCTTTTCACTGCTGCTCTCTTTTGGCTTCCAGTTAGTTCTCTTGTGCTTCTTGTATCTGGGCAAGCCCTGAGATCTCATGTACTTTGGTGACAGTCTTCCTGTCTCTACAGTGGCATCCCTGTGGCTGCAGGCAGCAGCAAGCACTGTGCACCCCTGGGTCACAGCTGGCCTCCCTGCTAGCACCACAGAAACAAAAGGGGCTGCTCAGGGCAAACCCAGAACCCTGGACACCTCTTCCAGTGCTGCTGTCAGGAATACAGCCAAGGGGTTGCTCCTTGCTCTTCTGTTTTCTGGGGTTCTTCATGGAGTGAAGGACACAGGCTAAAAGTCTCAGGGTGATCTGTGAGGGACCAAGGGCAGGACTAAGAGCTCCTGTTATGGTGGCACTTGCCTAAGGAGATGACAACTGGTCTTGGACTCATCTGCATGGGACTGTGCCCCCTGCAGTGGGGCAGATGGCCAGTGCCAGTCTGGTGAGGAATCTGGAGCTGCCAAGAGAAGTCAGGGATTTCCAGGGACGTGGTGCTCAGTGGGTAGTGATTAGAACCTCATAAAATGACCACGCAAGGTGATGTCTGGTAACAAACAAGGTGAATCTGAGGAGTGCATGGGTTCCTAAGACTGGTCAGGCTGGGTCAGCTGTCACAGCAGGTTCCCCTCCCAGCCTGTTGCCCACCTGCAGCCAACTCACTCCTGGGGCACAGTGAGAAGCAGAGAAGGCCTTGATGCTGTGCAAGCCCTGCTCAGAAACAGCGACCAGAACCCTGGGTGACCAACACTGCTCTGGTCACGTATAGAAAACAGCACCACAGGGGCTAATCTGCAGAGAGCAACTCTGTCCCAGCCAGAGTCAGTGTCCCCACAATGGACAAGAAGCTCTGGAAGGAGCCAGGAAGGTGCTAATAAGCACCAGGACAATTGAGGAAGCCCAAAGGCCCTTCCTTCTAAAGGGTCACTGAGTGCCATCTGAGAGGCAGTGCTGGCCAGTGGGAAGGGCCAGGAGAAAGACTTGTGAGAAGGCTGTGAGAAACAAGGAAATTCAGGGCTTTAGCAGATCCTTAGAGTCCTGCCTGAGTCCCCAAATGGAAAGCAATGTATGCCTGTGGGTGGAGGAGGAGGCAAATCTTGGGAATGTGGCAGGGCTCAAGGGCCTTGTGCAAAACTGAGCTGATCGAGAAGTGTCCATCTTGCATGTGTGCCTCAGCCTAGGAGAAGGGGCCTGCCCACAGTATGGGATGGCTGGGCTGTGCTCAGCCATACCCCAGGAGCTGACCTTGCTCTCTTCCTCCCCGCCACTCCCCACACGAGGCAGGCCCTCAGGAAACACCCCTGAGCTTTGAGATGCAGCAACCTGCTGCACTGAGGTGCCACTACTGCAGGGGAAGAGGAGAGGGTTGGAGACGTGGGGCCTGTGGGCAAGAGTGGTGTGGCCTGGGAAAGTGAGAGTCTGGGAAAAATTACTCTGGATCCATAAGAGCCATTCTGGAAAGAAAATTGTAGGTAGGAACCACACTTTTCTGGAAGTGCAGAGCTGCTGGGCCCATTGTGCAGGGTGCTCTGGTGGACTTGTGTGTCCTTTTCCATTGTGTCTTAAGTGCCGCTTTCCTCAGAAATAGAGTAGCCAACAGAGGTGAGACAGATACTCTGAGATCATGAAAGCCATCAGAAAGCTGATCCCAATAAGGTGACTGATAAGGGGATGTCAGAAGAAGCCTGGACCGGAGAGATGTGAGATTTGGCGGAGGGAATAAGGGCTTATCCAGCAGAAATTAAAGATTTTGTAGAGGTAAGAGGGTTCAGGTTATGCTGATGCTGCTGTAACGGTGACTTAAAACAGTCATATGCGGCTCTTTGACAGTTTCAACCAGTAAACTTGATTCCTAAACCTAAATGCTATTCCACACCCTGACAGGAATCCAATTCTTTAGTGCCTGACCTCAAAGTATTCCTTGAAGCCAAAACTCAGCCCACAGCCCCTTCCCCTTGCTCTTACTCTCTTAATCACTCTGATCCCTGCCCTTAATACTAGCATTAAAATGGTCTATTTAACACTAGAAAACTGCTTGAGAGACCTAAACAAAACCTTAACACCAAATGAATGTGAGGGGCCATGGATCTAATCAGCTTGTGGCCCGCAAGGAGGAGATGGGTGGGAATGCTCTGATGAGCTCAGCTCTGCCTCACAATCTCCTGCCACAGCAGGAGGAATTAATGTGATTGTGGCAGTGACTGTGAAGTCACTTCTGTCCCTGCAGTTGATAGGGCAGCAGCAGGAAGGTGTTACAGAAAGGGACTGTGAGGTCACTTCTGTCTGAAGTAGCTGACAGGTCACCCTTGACTTCGCCCTGGGATCTGTACTTTTCTGGGATCTGTACTTTTCGGCTGACATCTGCCAGTGGCCCTGGTAGGCCAGCAGAAGGCACCTGGTTAGCATACTTACTGTGGGATCCCCTCTGCCTCTATACCCAGGAGGACCCAGACAGAAAGAAGGCCCCAGTATGGGTTGTCCTGTCCTTTCTGCTTGAGTACCTGACTGGACAGCAGGAGGAACAAGGCTTGGGTCTGTTTAGCCAAGAAGCTGCAAGGCCAGCAGCAGGCCCATGGCTTGGAAGATGCTGGTGAGGTGACTTCTGTCTGGTTGGCTGACAGGCTGCAAGAAGGCTGGTGGGTTGGGATGCCTACTTTAGGAGTATTTTCCATCCTGATGGAGCTTTCTTTGGTTGTAAGAAAGAGCAGGAGAGAAAAAACTGCCACAAAGTGTACCTTGGAAGGTTGTCACTGGCCATGAGGAGGAAGAAATGTCCCACTAAGGGTAGTGCTGTGGTGACAGATATCACACAAAGAGTGTCTGTGATCAGACCATGGCTTTGTGTTTCAAGGAACAGCTGGTGAGGGTTGACGAGACATTGGTGAAATTATGGAAATGCCGGGATGAGAGCAAGGTGGTGAACAGAGATGGGTGTCTGCAGACTTCAAGGAAATAAGGCAAAGTGTGGGACAGCACAGGGAAGCCTGCAGAGGAGAAGGAGGAGGGTGCTGGCAAGAAAGGAAGGCCCCAACAGCTCTGAGGTTTTTGTCCCTTTGTCTAGAGCTTATGAGGAGATGAGATGCAGTCATTGCAATGGGGCCTCATTGCCTCCTTGCAACCCTGTGCAAATGGAGGTGTCATATCACTGTTCTCATGGCATCACACTGCCCACCACATGCCACAGATCCCCAGGAAAAGCCCTGAGCCAGACATGGGGTACAGGATCTCCCCTCTGGTACCTGATGGTAGGCCTTGGCCCTTCTGCTTCATTAAAGCAAACCAAGACATTTTTCAGCACAGTGCCTTTGCCTGTCTGTAATCATAGCCTCCAATTAGCTGCACTAACAAGTCCCTGGGGTGGCTTTGTTAGTAATAGCCCTCAATGAGGCCCATTAATACTCCAAGTCACTTCGACTTTTCCTTCTGACTTTACTTTCTTAAGCAATTGCATCATTCTCCTCCGTACCTGAGCATCATAGCCTGAGCACCAAAATACACCATGGAACTCATTAAAATGAAGAAACTCCTAAAATCTCTTGCATAGTTTTCTTCAAGACTTCAAGACTTGTACAGCTAACTGGGGAGCTTTCATGTTGTAATTAAGGAGGAAGATTCCAAAAACCATCTATTAGAAATCTTTTCCCATCTTAAAGGATGCGTTTAGTTGAATTCTGGTTTGGAGCATTATTTTCTAATTGATATTGACTCAGGGTATATCCTTTGGAGATGTCCATAGGGAGGAAAAGCAGACTTTTGAGGTCTGACACTGCATAGACAACCTTGCTCCTCACCACCCCAGCCCTGAAATTTCTCTCATTGGCCACCTGGCAGTTGCTTCTCATTTCCTTACACCAGACTTCACTCAGGTCTGCACAGCAGGATGTTTCAGCCCCTTTGCATCAGCTCCTACCTGCTTTCCTTAGAGACCTGGCTGCACACAGGTGCAGAAGGGTTTTTCCTATTTCCAACCAAAGAACATGCAGCATTTTTTTTTTTTAATACAAAAGCAAACTCCTCAACTTGTATGCCTCCTGTGAGGTTTACCTTCCCAGAAGAATGACTGCACAAGAAGTATTTTATACTGATAGGAAATTAAAAATAATAGTGTAAGTATTGATCCATAACATATGAATTCAATGGTAATGATGAGGTTCTTGATAAGGAAAAAAATAGACAGACTGCTGATAGATGGGCAAGCTGGGCTGGTTCTAAATTAAACTTGAGGCAGCCACTGGGTCGGTGAGAGCGGCCTGAATGACCAAAGAGTAAGGGGAGGGCAAACCAGGAGAACCATGGGAAGTGCATAGGTCCAGACAGGCAGCTGGAAAGGGGACATTCAGCAGGGTCTGTTTAATCAAAACTTGTGGATGTACCTGGAAGATGAGGGAACACACCATGATAGACAAAGCAATTACAAAGCAAGTACAGGTGAACACCAGTATTTCTTCTTCTGCGATGAAAATACATCCTGACAATTCACATTACTTCATGGCAGAAACTACGCTGTATGACATTTTATGGAAGGGATTGAATCATTTGAAGTGATGAGTACTTGCTTTATGACTTAAGTACTGAAGAAAATACTGGGTATTGAGGCAGAGCTTTGCTGTCTGACCATAAGTAATCCAGGGAAGCCACCAGAGACCCCATTGTATTTGAGGTACTTCCATGGTCTGGCATCTCTCAAAAGGAGACCAGAACCCTCTAGAAGATTCAGGTGGAGATAAATGGAGTTCCCAGGGCACCTCCACTGCCAGCAGTGGTCTTTATCCTTGCAACTACAGTCCAGGCCAGCACACAAACCCCTTCAAGGACACAACCCTTCTTCCGTGAGTTCCTGAGACTGACCCAAAGTTGAAATTGCCATTGGGAACCAAAGATACTCTCCTTTGTTCCTAGTAGACAGCTGAACATCCATCAAAAAAGCAAACAAGCACTACAACACCTAAGGGTAACGTGTCTCACCCATGGCTCTGTCGTCCCATGGGGAAGGGAAGCACGCACTGACAGCCAAGGGACACATTTGGGTGTGGAATGTGGGGCCCAGCACAGACAAGGAGTCAAGGCAGTGGGGTGGGGGAGGCCAGAAGAAGCAGCCCAAGTGGTGGTGCTGCTTGTGAGGACATGTTTGTGCCAGCAGCCTGCATGGGCAGCATCTGTGCACAGCCGAGGGGAGGCCAGGAAGCGCATGCCAAGAGCGCTCCTACTAGCAGAGACAGGGCTGCGGCCAAGGCCAAGGGAAGAGGCAGGCCCAGAGCAGGGGGCTGCAAGGGCCATGCTGAGCTCCCTGCCAGGGGGATCCCAACAGCTAACTGTATTGGAAGCTGAAGTGAGTCTAACTGGGAATGAGTGGCAAAAGCATCCCATTGTGACTGGCCCTGAGGCTCCATGCATCCTTGGCATAGACTACCTCAAGAGAGGGTACTTGAAGGATCCAAAAGTGTACCGGTGGGCTTTTGGCATAGCTGCCTTAGAAACAGAGGGCACTAAACAGCTGTCCACCTTGCCTGGTCTCTCAGAGGATCCTTCTGTGGTGGGGCTGCTGAGGGTCGAAGAACAGCAAGTGCCAATCGCTACCACAACTGTGCACCGGCGACAATATCGCACCAATCGAGACTCCCTAATTCCCATCCATAAGTTAATTCGTCAGCTGGAGAGCCAAGGAGTGATCAGCAAGACTCATTAACCTTTTAATAGTCCCATATGGCCAGTGCGAAAGTCTAATGGTGAGTGGAGACTAACAGTGGACTATCGTGGCCTGAACGAAGTGATGCCACCACTGAGCACTGCAGTGCCGGACATGCTAGAACTTCAGTATGAACTGGAATCAAAGGCAGCCAAGTGGTATGCCACAATTGATATCGCTAATGCATTCTTCTCCATCCCTCTAGCAGCAGAGTGCAGGCCACAGTTTGCTTTCACTTGGAGGGGTGTCCAATACACTTGGAATCGGCTGCCCCAGCAGTGGAAACACAGCCCTACCATTTGCCATGGACTGATCCAGTCTGCGCTGGAGCAGGGGGAAGCTCCTGAACACCTGCAGTACATCGATGACATCATTGTGTGGGGTGACACAGCAGAGGAAGTTTTTGAGAAAGGGAAGAAAATAGTCCACATCCTTCTGAAGGCCAGTTTTGCCATAAAACAAAATAAAGTTAAAGGACCTGCACGAGAGATCCAGTTTTTAGAAATAAAATGGCAAGATGGACGTCGTCAAATCCCAATGGATGTGATCAGCAAAATAACAGCTATGTCTTCACCAACTAGTAAAAAAGAAACACAAACTTTCCTAGGTATTGTGGGGTTTTGGAGAATGCACATTCCAAATTACAGTCTGATTGTAAACCCGCTCTACCAAGTAACCCGTAAGAAGAACGATTTTGAATGGGGCCCTGAACAACGACAAGCCTTTGAACAAATTAAGCAGGAAATATTTCATGCAGTAGCCCTTGGGCCAGTCCGAACAGGACCAGATGTAATGAATGTGCTCTACACCGCAGCCGGGGAGAATGGCCCCACCTGGAGCCTCTGGCAGAAGGAACCTGGGGAAACTCGAGGTCGACCCCTAGGGTTTTGTAGTCGGGGATACAGAGGATCTGAGGCCTGCTACACTCCAACCGAAAAGGAAATATTGGCAGCATATGAAGGAGTTTGATCTGCTTCAGAAGTGATCGGTACTGAAGCACAGCTCCTCCTGGCACCCCGACTGCCAGTACTGGGCTGGATGTTCAAAGGAAGGGTCCCCTCTACACATCATGCAACTGACGCTACATGGAGCAAGTGGGTTGCACTGATTACTCAGCGGGCTCGAATAGGAAACCCCAGTCGCCCAGGAATCTTGGAAGTTATTATGGACTGGCCAGAAGGCAAATACTTTGGGATATCACCAGAAGAGGAAGTGGTCCGTGCTGAAGAAGCCCCACTGTACAATAAGCTACCAGAAGATGAGAAGAGATATGCTCTGTTCACTGATGGGTCCTGTCGTATTGTGGGAGAGCATCGGAGATGGAAGGCTGCTGTATGGAGTCCTACACAACAAGTTGCTGGAGCTACTGAGGGAGAAGGTGAATCGAGTCAGTTTGCAGAAGTGAAAGCCATCCAACTGGCTTTAGATATTGCTGAACGAGAAAAATGGCCAGTTCTCTATCTTTATACTGATTCATGGATGGTAGCAAATGCCGTGTGGGGGTGGTTACAACAATGGAAGCAGAACAACTGGCAGCACAGAGGCAAACCCATCTGGGCTGTGGCGTTGTGGCAAGATATTGCTGCCCGGGTAGAGAACCTAGTTGTAAAGGTATGCCATGTAGATGCTCATGTGCCCAAGAATCGGGCTGCTGAAGAACATCAAAACAACCAGCAGGTGGATCAGGCTGCTAAGATCGAAGTGGCTCAGGTGGACCTGGACTGGCAACATAAGGGTGAATTATTTATAGCCCGATGGGCCCATGACACCTCAGGCCATCAAGGCAGAGATGCAACATACAGATGGGCTCGTGATCGAGGGGTGGACCTGACCATGGACGCTATAGCACAGGTTATTCATGATTGTGAAACATGTGCCGCAATCAAGCAAGCCAAACGGTCAAAGCCTCTCTGGTATGGAGGACGATGGCTGAAATATAAATATGGAGAGGCCTGGCAGATTGATTACATCACACTCCCTCAAACATGCAACAGCAAGCGCCACGTACTTACAATGGTGGAAGCAACCACCGGATGGCTGGAAACATATCCTGTGCCCCATGCCACCGCCGGGAACACTATCCTAGGCCTAGAAAAACAAGTCTTATGGCGACATGGCACCCCAGAAAGAATTGAGTCAGACAATGGGACTCATTTCCGAAACAACCTTATAGACACTTGGGCCAAAGAACATGGTATTGAGTGGGTGTATCACATTCCTTATCATGCACCAGCCTCCAGGAAAGTTGAGCGATATAATGGACTGTTAGACTACACTGAAAGCAATGGGTGCTGGGACATTCAAAAATTGGGACACACATTTGGCAAAGGCCACCTGGTTAGTCAATACTAGAGGATCTGCTAACCGAGCTGGACCTGCCCAATCAAACCTGTTACGTACTGTAGAAGGGGATAAAGTTCCTGTAGTGCATACAAGAAACATGCTGGGAAAGACAGTCTGGGCTACTCCTGCCTCAGGAAAAGGCAAACCCATTCGCGGGATTGCTTTTGCTCAGGGACCTGGAGGCACTTGGGTAATGCAAAAGAATGGGGAGGTCCGATGTGTACCTCAAGGGGATTTAATACTGGGTGAGAATAGCCCATGAGCTGAATTGTATTATATTAATTATTGTATAATACTGTATGTCATCACTACCATGATTGCTATATACCATAGATGAAAATGGTGATTAATTAAAATGTATTGAAAAGAATGTAACCTCAGCATGACATAAATGGTATGGAATAAGGGGTGGATATATGTCCTGGTTTCAGTTCGGACAGTTTTCCTCCTAGTAGCTGGTAGAGTGCTGTGTTTTGGATTAGGATGAGAAGAATCTTGATAACATGCTGATGTTTTGGTTATTGCAGAGCAGTGCTTGTACCAAGCCAAGGACTTTTCAGCTCCTCGCTCTGTCCTGCCAACAGGCAGGCTGGGGGTGCAGCAAGAGCTGGGAGGGGACAGACCCAGGACAGCTGACCCAAACTAGCCAAAGGAGTATTCCGTACCATCTGACGTCATGGTAAACAATATATAGGGGTGGCTAGCCGGGATGGGGGGGCCGGCTGCTTGGGATAGACTGGGCATCGGTCAGCGGGTGGTGAGCAATTGCATTGTGCATCACTTGTTTCATACACACTATTATTATTATTATTATTATTATTATTATTATTGTTGTTGTTGTTGTTGTTTCCTATCTTAATAAACTGTCTCTATCTCAAGTCTCGTTTCACTTTTCCGTTTCTTTCCCCCATCCCAGAGAGGGAGGGGGGAGGGTGAGCGAACGGCTGTGTGGTGTTTAGCTGCCAACCAGGTTAAACCACAACAGGCGCCCCAGACCACACTCGCAGGTTTGCTTGGGAGCTCCAAGCTTCCTGCTGGGCGGCTGCTCCACCCCCCGCCCAAGCTGTTTCCCGGCGGCTGTGTTGCGTCTTTATGGTTAAGACAAGCTCTCGCTACATGGGGCCCACTGCAAATCCAACAGCAGATGTTTCTCGCACATACACTCTGAGTTGACTTTCTCTTTTGCCAATCTCGTTTGAAATGTCCTGTTTCATTGCACTCAGAACAGCACGGTTGGCCTCCCACTCCCCCCCCCCCCCACCTGCAGAGCTGCAAGCAGCGGTTGGTGGACAGCCTGGACTGCCACAGTCAGCGGTTCCACTTCCTCTCGACACCCCGCTCTGCAGCCAGCCTCGATCATTTCTGCTGTGCTGCAAAAGCAGGCCATTGAGCAAGATCAGCCCAAAAAGGCTCCCTAGCCCCAGACATCAAACACTCTTTCAACATGGGGCCCTGTGCCTCTGTAGGGATTTCACTAGCCGTAATCGCTGTCTGTACCCTGTCTGCAAATTGGCTGAAACCTTCCGTCGGTCCCTGTTTAATATGGACAAAGCTGGGGGTCGAAGTGACAACAGAGGCCAACATCTCAAATGTCTACCATCCTATCGCGGCAGAAACCACTAATACCCCTCCCGATAACTGGCATTGATCCTGCAGGGAGAAATAGGGTCCCGTCTCCTGCAGCATGTCCAAATCAGCACCCACACCAGGATGCCATGGTGTGTTACGTGCCGCCAAAAGAGCCTGCTCCGCCAGTACTTTTACGTTCTGTTCCCACAAGGTAGTCTGCGCTGGCGTTAAACATAGTTGGGCTATCTGCTGCCAATCAAATACGAGTGGCCCGGAGACAGCAATGGTGTCCATTAGCAACTGTGTTGCTCCCCTTCAAATCCCACCCTCCAGAATAGCCTTGCATCAACAACTCATAGTCTATAGGCTCCCAGCCTCTCCCTTGTCCCTGCATAATAACTGGATACACACTCGGTCCCATTGAGGGAACCCCTTCAGGTTGTAGTTGAACTCCTTTCAATCACACTCTCATGCTACCGCGTTCCAACCCCCTTTCTGACTCGCCTTTTCCCACTCCTTTGACTGTGCCTCGGTGGCTGCTGCCGCACTTCCCATTTGCATCTGCATCTTAGTGAACCCTTTCAACAACCGCTCTATGCGCTCCTGCAAATCCTCCAACTGTTTCTCCGCTCCCTCTTGCTGTTTTCGCACCAATACTACCTGCCCCGATAAGGGCGACTCCTCCTGTTCTCCTCGAGGACACTCCTGCCTCTGATCCCATCCCCTATCCTCCACTCTCTCTCCAAAAGGCACCAATGGCTCCACATACAGCGGAGGCAGTGGCGCCGGGCAGCGTGGGGGGTCGGCGGAGACGGCCCCAGGGGAGGCCCCAAGGCCAGTCTCAGCGGCAGCGGAGGCAGACCCCGGGGGAGGCCCTGGGCCCAGGCCCAGCCCCGGAGGCGGTGGAGACGCCGATGGCTCCACCCCTAACCTGGGCGTAAAAAGATCAGAGGAAGGCAGCGGAGGGAGCAAAAACAAGGGGGTAGGAGGAAGGCTCCCACCTGCAGATACCTCGCGCACCGGGAATCTAATTATTGTGTTTCCCACCATCGTCCACCACCCGCCTTGGTCCTCTTTAACAGTTTGGCTTGCAGGTGGAGAAGCCTGGAAGATAGGGGCGCACCAAGGTACCCCACCACCCTCAGACAAGGGCCCGCCCTCCCCTGAGCCTTTCCTTGCCTTCTTCTGCCTTGGCTCCTCCCCTCCTCTTCCTTCTCGGGCGTCACCTTTTCTGGTGGTGTGCTTGGTGACTCGTTGCCACGTGCTCCGGCCTGTCTTTTTCTGGCCCGTGGAGCAATCCTGCTGCCAATTGCCATATGGAGCGCTGCTCCTTCACCTGCTTAAAAGTCTCAACTATCTCCCCCAAAACAGGAAGCAACCCCAGAGCATCCTTATCCCAACTACAAGCAGCTGCCCAAAGTTCATTCCCTGCCTTTTCTATTGTTTGCCGTTCCAAACAGTTGGATGGTGTATCAGAAAATCCCCGTTGTTGCATCCATTGGAGCAACAGACGGATCTCTTTTCCCTTTAGTGCGATTCTGCACTGATTCCCTAACCCCTTCAGCGTTATCACAGAATGTCTAGGTTGGAAGAGACCTACAAGATCGCCGAGTCCAACCTCTGACCTAACACTAACAAATCATCCCCTAAACCATATCCCTAAGCTCTACATCTAAACGTCTTTTAAAGACCTCCAGGGATGGTGACTCAACCACTTCCCTGGGCAGCCTATTCCAGTGCCTAACAAGCCGTTCAGTAAAGAAGTTCTTCCTAATATCCAATCTAAACCTCCCCTGGTGCAACTTTAGCCCATTCCCCCTCGTCCTGTCACCAGGCATGTGGGAGAACAGACCAACCGCCACCTTGCTACAGCCTCCTTTCAGGTACCTGTAGAGCGCGATAAGGTCACCCCTGAGCCTCCTCTTCTCCAGGCTAAATAGTCCCAGCTCCCTCAGCTGCTCCTTGTAAGACTTGTTCTCCAGACCCTTCACCAGCTTCGTAGCCCTTCTCTGGACTTGCTCAAGCACCTCCATGTCATTCTTGTAGTGAAAGGCCCAGAACTGAACACAGTACTCGAGGTGCAGCCTCACCAGAGCCGAGTACAGGGGGACAATCACTTCCCTGGAGCTGCTGGCCACGCTGTTTCTTATGCAAGCCAGGATGCTGTTGGCCTTCTTGGCCGCCTGAGCACACTGCTGGCTCATATTCAGCCGACTGTCAACCAAAACAACCAGGTCCTTCTCTGACAGGCAGCTTTCTATCCACACATCTCCCAGCCTGTAGCTCTGCTTGGGGTTGTTGTGCCCCAGGTGCAGAACCCTGCACTTGGACTTGTTGAACTTCATACCATTGGCCTCGGCCCATCGGTCCAGCCTATCCAGATCTTCCTGCAGAGCCTTCCTACCCTCGAGCAGGTCGACACACGCACCTAACTTGGTGTCGTCTGCAAACTTATTGAGGGTGCACTCAATCCCCTCATCCAGATCATCAATGAAGATGTTAAAGAGGACTGGTCCCAGTACCAAGCCCTGGGGGACGCCACTAGTGACCGGCCTCCAACTGGATTTGACTCCATTCACTAAGACTCTCTGGGCCCGGCCATACTCACCACCTGATCCATGGATGTCATGGCTAATGGCTTTCAACTCCCCTAACCAACCGGGCGCGCCCACTGGATCACGTCGGGGTCACCAAATATTTCCACCCTCCACCCACCCCGGCCCAAGAGGCAACATCAATTGATGGCCTAGATGTCTGCTCCCCGAGCAGGGGCACCAGAGACAAACACTCAGTGTCTAGCTCAAGTCCCGATTTATTGCTGTGTAGCATAGCTTCTTATATTCGTACACGCGACCGCCCCGGATCCCCATGACCCTCTGTACACCCACCATCTCTCCCAACTCTACTCCCACACCTCAGATCCCATGACCCTATGCTACAACCACCACCCCTCCCACAGGGACCTGCCTTTTAATAGCGAAATTCAAATGATACACACCGGGTAGACATCACTTTAAATTTGTTTTTCTGAGATCTCTTCTTTATGCAGGACTTTTCAAAATCCAGCCCCATCATCTCTGACTCCAGTATTTACTTTGGCTGCGTATAAACTATCACATATAAATGCCAGGATCCAGATCCTCACTCACTATTCAGTTCAAGGACTGGGCTGAAAGTTTTGGCTTTAATTTGGTTACATGACTACATTGCTGCTGTTGTAGTTTAACCCGGTCAGCAGCTAAGCACCACACAGCCGTTCTCTCCCTCTCCCCCCTCCCTCTCTGGGATGGGGGAGAGAAATAGGAAAACTAAGTCTGGGGGTTGAGGCAGACACAGTTTATTAAGACAGGAAAAAAAATGATGTTAATAGTACTACTACTACTACTAATGTGTACGAAACAAGTGATGCACAATGCAATTGCTCACCACCCGCTGAGCGATGCCCAGCCTATCCCTGAGCAGATGCCCCCCCCCATCCCGGCTAGCAACCCCTATCTATTGTTTAGCAAGACGTCAGACACTACGGAATAGCCCTTTGGCCAGTTTGGGTCAGCTGTCCTGGGTCTGTCCCCTCCCAGCTCTTGCTGCACCCTTAGCCTGCCCACTGGCAGGACAGAGCGAGACAAGTCCTTGGCTTAGTGTAAGCACTGCTCTGCAACAATTAAAACATCAGTGTGTTATCAACACTCTTTTCATCCTAATCCAAAACATAGCACCCTACCAGCTACGAGGAGGAAAATTAACTCTATCCTAGCTGAAACCAGGACAGCTGTTTTCTGGCAGGTCATGGGAAGAAGATTGGCTGGCTTGGGGGAGCTGATGTACACACGGCTTTTAGGCTGCAGCCAAAGTGTTCCTCTAGATCTGGAACTTGGAAGATGGTTGCAGTCTCCAAGCTCAGAGTCAACCACATATTAGTCTGGCGCAAGGGATTTTTGTGTTCCTTGCACTTGCTGTTCCTTCGCTTCAGATCCACAGGGGAGACCAGATCTGGGGACCAGATAAGTGGACCAGATCTGTTAGCAGTATTGGAACTGGCTTGTCATCAATAGTGAGTTTGTCTTCTCCTCCCTATAAAAGGGCCAAGGCAGGCAATAGGAGACAGAGCGTGGAGGAGGAGGAGAAGGAGGAAGAGGAAGCGGTGGACGAGGAGATGGAAGGTTCAGAATTCATAGAATCATTATTTTTATTATTATTATTATTGTTATTATTGTTATTTTAATACAGGGGACTTTTGAGTGCAATGTTATTCAGTTATGTCTTTAGGATCCTCCCTGTATGCACTGAAAGGAGTGAGAGTTTCTGCTGTTCAAGTGCAGATGTGGGAACACAGCAGTCACAGGTGTGCAATGCAGGTAAAAGAAGGAGACTAGTGGCTGTAGAGTGGAAATTCCTCAAGTTGCATATTTGTCACCATTCTTTCTAAAGCATGAGTTTTCCTTGCTTATCTGAAGTGAAAAAGTGATCCCAGCATCTTCATGACTGTCTGTGATGCGTTGGCTGTGACCTGATTGGCTGGCTAGCGATTGTTAGCTGTACTGGAACTGGCTTGTCATCGACAGAGGGTGTGTCTTCTACTCCCTATAAAAGGGCCAATTCGGGCAATGGGAGGCAGAGTATTGCGAACCAGGAGTTGGAGGAGGAGGAGGAAGTGGTGGATGAGGAGATGGGTGATTCAGGATTCACAGAATCTTTTTTTTTTTTTTTTTTTCGTATTTTTCCTTTTTTTTTTTTTTTAATACGGATTTACTTTTGAGTGCAATGTTATTCAGTTATGTCTTTATAATCCTCCCTGTATGCACTGAAAGGAGTGAGAGTTTCTGCTGTTCAAGTGCAGAGGTGAGAACACAGCAGACACAGGTGTGCAGTGCGGGTGCAAGAAGGAGAATTGTGGGTGTAGAGTGGAAATTCCTCATCCTTTTTTTTTTTTTTTTTTAAATAAAGTGGTTGAGACAAATACCGGCTGTGGCATTGAAGTAACCTCTCTTCCTGGATGCAGTCCCATGTGTACCAGGATCCAGTCGTTCAGACTAAACACCTGCCAGTGAGCACTGCCCAGGCAACCACTCTCTACCTCCTTGCAGGAAGCTGGCTCCACCATTTCACAGGCTGGGTCTGTGTTAAGAATGATCATTTCCTTGTCCTGGTGGAATACAGCAAAGGCAAGGAAGAAGACTTTCTTGGAGCAGTGTCCACTGTCACACAGAACACTAGGAGCAGGGTTCATCTACACAGAAGTAGTATCTACAATATGACTGTCAACAGTAAGTTCATTTGTCTGGACTTCCTGTACAGTCCATGCAATTAGTGGATTCAAGGTTGACTTGATACATCCTGTAAGAAAGGCTTTTATTGGGAAAGATCATCATAGCCTAAACCGCACCACTGAATCAAATGAAATAGCATGGAAGAGTCCCATGGAAACCTGCACACTGAATCAGCAATGCAAAGGCATTTACTGGCTGTGTCAGGGGAAGCCGCAGAATAATTATGCTCCTTTTCCACCCAGACATCCTGTAATTTTTGACCAAGTACTGCTCCAGCTTTTGTATACTTGCTGGATGAAATGGGCAGCGTGGCAAGGACAGAATTGGAAGGACATCGCTTGAATAAATTTTAAATGGATCAAATTTATATTTTAATTGCTAATAAAACAAGGACAAGAGCCTATAAGACACCATGAAAGGCCACTAGAGGACCCAGTTATTTATTTGGTAAAAGACAGCCCCTGAGGGACTAATATTCAATAACTTATCTGGACCCAACAGATGAATGACATTCTTTCACAAATAAGTAAGAAGAGAATAACTTCACAATTCTGGGAGGCTAAAAGAAGATATACTCACCATCAATTTTATTGGCTACCACAATGCAAGGGAGCTCTGGGTGGAATTCTCTCAGCTCCTTGTACCAGCTGCTCAGGTTCTTGTAGGTGACTTACTGCTGCACATCAAACACCTTCCAAAAAAGAACCAGCTATACCATGGGTCCAACAGTAGAACACCTCCTGATAAAACTACCCCACCAAACATATGTACAGCATCCATAATTTTCCCAGGAGGACATCAACATGGGAAACTGGCCTTTGTTAGTGATTTGAAGATCGAAGTCAGAAATTTTATTAGTGACGAAGTATTCTTTATTGACAGCGCTGGATGCACGGGGGATCTCTCCGCCTAACGTGCATACCTGTCATGACAAACTATCTCATATTTGTACAATGAAATAATGAATATTCAATTAATGCCTATACATATTCATTACCTAAACCTGCCTACTCTCGCTTCGTATGCTAATTAGCTTATCAGTCCTTTGCGCTTGCGCAGATTCTTCCAAGAATTGTGGGCAGGGATCTTCGGGACGTGGGCAATGGTCTTTGGGAGGAAGGCCGTATGTCTTCCTCGTAGTATGCTTTTCACCTTTGGCCTGGAATGTAGTGATTTGGCAGGCTTGCAGTTTCTTTATCGGTCTGAGCTAATTTATGTCCTTGTTGTCCACCTGTTTTCTGCCCGGGACGTGATGGTCTGGCAAGCCCCCGCAACCAATCTCCACACATCCTTCACCTCCTGGCCTCCAACAGCACATCCTACAGACTCAGACAACCTCCTCCCCAGCCAACAGATAACTTTGAGTATATATTCTATTCCAATCTCAGTATGCAGACAACAATTCATTCTACTCTCTAGTTAACTAAGCATTCTTTTACATTTAACTATTTGCTTGCTTGTTTCATTAGAAAGCATGAAAGAGAATATGGAGAACATCCAGCAAGCCTTGAAATATGTAGCCAGCCCCCTTCTTTGCATGATGCAGGCAACAGTCCCCCATTTTCTTTTACATGCTTATTTCATTCAATGACAAGCACTTTATCACCCATGACATATGATTGGGAAAGACCTGTTCACCTAAGTCCATAGAGTCAGATGAGAGGCTTCTCTAATATAACAATTACATTAAAATATCAGTAAAGTTGACTGATGCTCACAAGTGATGAGATATAGTGAAAAGTTAGAGCACTAATACAGACCAGGAGACCTAAGTGGGTTAGGAGTCAGAAAACAAATGTTATTAGAGTTAGAGAAATGGGAAGCTCAAAGTATGTGAAAATAGTAAAGAAGAAAATAGCAGAAGACCAGAGAAGAATATCTTCTGTAGTACCTCTACAGAACATGTTAAAACAGTTTTGTACTACATAATTCAAAAGTCACATTGCAGAGCAAGAAGAGAGTGCCATTTCCCTCACATCACCTGACAGGACTGCTTCTAAAGAAATGCATTTAGTTGTACATACCACATACCACATGATTGGAAACAGTGATGAAAGAAAGGAAATTTAGAAGAAAGAAAACCCAGGGAATACAGTGTTAATGCGATCTGGAAAGATACAAGAAAGGTAAACATACCTAACCACACTGGCTTTATCTGGTGAGAGAAGAGAAAACAATGTAGGAAAGTTTTTTAAAACAACTCAGATAAGAAATATAGGACAGCATAATTGGAAAAAGTAACATACAGGCCAAGTGTCATTTGGGACCCCATCAGCCAAAATTCCAACAGATCACAGCTGGGACGCTACCCTTACCATGATACAAGCATTAGCTTTATGGTAACAGGATGCATGCACGCTCTGGAACCTCTCTTGTCCAGCTGTGTCCCAGAAATCTGTAAGACAGAAAAACAAACAAAAAAACTGAGGATGATACAATGCCCTAAGTTCTGTTTTCCTTACGACTTAAAACCAGGATGCAAAGACCTGCCCATCTACTCAGGGTCACACATCAGGCTTCACCTCACTAATCTGAAACATTCCAGTACCAAGTAATCATGCACAACATGGATGGCCTGCTCCATCCCGAGGCATGCTGGGAGCTGTAGTTCTGTGGTGCTGGGCAGCCATGTGGGCTCCAGGGTGTGCGGCTGGTCTTTCCCCGAGCCGGGCCGGGAGGCGCAGGTTGCAGCTGACTGCAAGTTTGAACTTGGAAATAAAGGGAGAGTGAGGGAGGAGAGAAAGCAAAGCCTTACAGAGCCTCAGCCCCACTGAGGAACAAATACCAGTCTGTCTGCTTCTGGAAGAACTTCCCAGGGCCGAGGACGGATGGGGCAGACCCCAAAAGCTAGATGGGGTTGTGTGAGAGCTGGTGATACTGCCAGCAGGACTCCGCAGCCAACGAGAGATATTGTTGGCTTTGATGTCTGTGACAATGGAAAATGCTTGTTTCACCCAGTTTGGGGAAGTCTGTCAAAGAACTCCCAGACAGAAACAATAGCAGCGAGACTCTATTATGCAGTCATGGTGAAAGTGCAGCATAGCAAAGAAACAGTGTGTATTAGGTAAGGTGAAAAATGGAGTCACACCTCCCAGAAGTCCCAGTTTGTGGTCTTTACGCTTTTTTTCTTGTTGGGGGCAGGGGGACAGAGCCAAATATTATCCAGAAAGGTGAGCAAATCCATGCCTAAAAAGCTCAGCTGCTAAAGCTTTTATAAATGATCTTTGCACTGCAGGTTTCAGTTTTCATGAGGCCAAATGGAGATAAATCCAAAAATTTCTACAGGTTTAAAAGAACGCTTACTAAACATTCTTGTCATTCACAGCAATAATGGAGTGAGTGAACTTGTTCCACACAGTGACCTTATTTTTATTTATTTATTTATTTTTTGTATTCCAGCAAACTGTACGATCCCAGGAGCGTAGGCATGGTCTTGTGTAGCACTGTCATTCTGCCCCACCACTCTGATACCTAACAAAGTAATACTTTTGGGATGCTGTCTACGTATTCTTTCCTTCCTTATGTAAGAGGTCAATGCGTATCACCTAGTTTGACACAGAGCATCGCTGGAGTACTCTTTTATTTGTATTTGTGAAGATGACAGAATCAAAGATAGCAGGTCAGCGACCCCCACCGTGATGGTCATTAAGATAAAACAGTGAAGTTTCTAGCATATATTAAAAAGCCTGGAGGAATTAGCATAGCTTGCAGGAAAGTGTGCTGCAAAGTGTGCTTGCACAGAAAGTGTGAAAATGTCATATTTTTACCAAGAATGATGAGAACTGATGCACCTGCCCTGTGTTTGGATAGGTCAGTGAGTTAAGAGGAGCTGAGCGCAGAGTTTGCAAGGGAATTGGGAAATGAATGAGACAGTTTAACCTCTTTTCCGTGCAAGCGTGTTTCTGTTTTGTTGTATTTTTTAAATCCCATACTTTTGTTATTACCCAGAATTTTTAATATAACTCTCTATTTCAACTGGTCCGGTTTTATGGATAGCAGCTAACTATAGAAGGAAATAGGATTCTGAAGCGTCCCTGGAGCTGCTAACTCTACCTCCTTATCTGTTCCCTAAGAAGACACCTTGGATTTAAAGATAGTGTGTATTAAATGAAGTATGAGAAGAAACAGCTTCTTCGGATGCTTGTGCTCCTCTTCTTCAGCTTCTGCAGAAGGCTGACAGCCAGTCTCGCTCTCGTCAGTGCTATCCCACCATCTCCTTTAGGAGCTCAGCATAGCGTTTGGCCTGTTGCGATCTTCCTGATCCCCTAATTTCTGTGCTGCAACGCCACCATTCACGAGACGTCAGGCAGGATCTGAAGACAAAAGTTCCAAATGTTTGTTTGTTTATACATATATATATGTAGAGAGAGAGAGGGATAGATATACATATACATACACTTATATGTAAATTAAACTGAGTCTGTGGAGTAAAAGACTTTTTTGCTTGTTGCATATACTCACGTAATCAGCACACTCATATGGAAGCTGATCCAAACTGGGTGCCAAGCTGTGCCTTTCTTGTCGCCTGGAATATGCAATCTGTGTGCCTCAGGTGTACCTTATCTGTTAACGGTCTCTTACATTGCCAAGGCAATCGGCTCCGGAGCAGACGTGCTATGCAGCGGAGCGGGGCATTGGGAAAGGCAGGGCTACTTTCCCGGCATCGAGGCCACTCGAGGCAGCCGCGGGAGCCGCCACGACCCCGCAGCCCTCATGAGGGATGCTGACAAGGCGTAGGTGGAGCCAACAGCGCCCCCTCCCCGGCCGCTCAAAAGCAGCCCCTGGGGAGCGCGGGGACCAGGACGGGCAAACAGCGTGGGGCGCGTCAGAAGGGCGGGGCGCGGTAGTTCGCACGGCAGTTCGCGCGGGCAGGGCGAGCAGGGAGGGCAGGGTGTTCCTGCCTGCCCATAGGAACAACTCACCTAACGGCTGTCTAGCACTAGCTAGGCCACTATGGTCCTCGCAAGGCAGAGAGCTCGCACTAGAAAGTCTGTAGGCACACAGACAGACTGCCCTCTCCAAAATGTGGCAGTTCAGGTCTCTGGGTGCAGGGAATGCCAGAGCCTGCTGCTGCCATCTGAGGGAGGCAGTGGTACTGTGTGTGTGAGGTGCGAGCAGGTGGATGACCTGGTCCGCCTGGTGGCAGAACTCAAGGAGGAGGTGGAGAGGCTGAGGGCCATCAGGGAGTGTGAGAGGGAGATAGACTGGTGGAGCAACTCCCTGCAAGGCCCAAAGGAGAGGCACCGGGATGAGACTCCCCAAATGGGGGTGGACCCCCTGCCCAGTCGCTGTTGGGCAGAGGGAGGGGACCTAAGAGTTCAAGAGGAATGGAAACAGGTCCCTGCTCGACATTGCAGGAAATGCTACCCCTCCCCCACCTGCCCCACCTTCCCAGGTGTGTTTTGGATTAGCATGAGAAGAATGCTGATAACATGCCGATTTTTTGGTTGTTGCAAAGCAGTGCTTGTACCAAGCCAAGGACTTTTCAGCTCCTCGCTCCTGCTCTGTCCTGCCAGCGGGCAGGCTGGGGGTGCAGCAAGAGCTGGGAGGGGACAGACCCAGGACAGCTGACCAAAACTGGCCAAAGGAGTATTCCATACCATCTGACATCATGGTAAACAATATATAGGGGTGGCTAGCCGGGATGGGGGGGCCGGCTGCTTGGGATAGACTGGGCATTGGTCAGCTGGTGGTGAGCAATTGCATTGTGCATCACTTGTTTCATACACACTATTATTATTATTATTATTGTTGTTGTTGTTTTCTATCTTAATAAACTGTCTCTATCTCAACTCTCGTTTCACTTTTCCGTTTCTCTCCCCCATCCCAGAGAGGGAGGGGGGAGGGTGAGCGAACGGCTGTGTGGTGCTTAGCTGCCGGCCAGGTTAAACCACAACAGTCCTTTTGGCGCCCAACATGGGGCCAGAAGGGTTGAGATAACGACAGATCTGATCAGAGTGTGTTAAACTAAAACTGGTATAAGTATTAGACCTGCTTAATGGTTGCTAGTCACAATGTTGATTGCTTTAATCTCACATCTGCTGTGCCTGTATTCCAAATTGTGTTTCATAGCACTTTACCTCCTGTATGTGATCCCTGTCGTGCTGTTTATCCTTTCTGGGCCCTGGTTTAAGATTGTTATGGTACTGTGCTGTGTAGCAATAGCTTATGATATGCTAAAATATCTGGTCATGACGCTAACCTGTACTCAGCACTGTCGTCGACTCTATACTTTGGAAACCACATCTCGGAAACTATTAGCAATTACACCTATTGCCTTTTTTTTGTCAGGGAGCCAATCTGTGGAGGGGACAGCGGAAGGTATTTTTTCCTACTTGTTCACTTCCCCTTTCTCCTTCACCACCCTCTTATCCTCTGAGCTAGTTACGATAGTTCTCCAAGATGTTGAATATCCTTGGGATACTTAGACCAGTATGTTCTTGTTGTTATGTCTCCTCAATATGCTTCAGGTTTTGCTTAAGGTTAAACAACTACTTAGGAATCTCATTCAGAGATCAGTCCTGAGGCGGGATAGTGGTGAGTGGCAGGGAGTGTGGGAGGATATGGGCAAGCATCTAGAGCAGTGGGCACCTCCGCTGTTTTGGAAATTCACCCCTGAAGAACTGCAAAACCCTAAAAAGCTGGTAAAATGCTTGAAAAAAAGGTGTAATGACTCTGGCAGTTCCAAAGTGACACAACTCACGTGTTAGGGTCTGGCCTATACTTATTGAGCTGCAATTGATGCTACTATCAACCCAGCCTGCCCACCGCGAGGGAGGCTAGCCGCCCCCCCCATCCTGGCTAGCCAGGGCATCCCAGCGAGGGTTAGGGCATCCCAGCGAGGGTTAGGGCATCCCAGCGAGGGTTATGGCCACATAGTAAATATTATGCCATCATAGTGAGTGTGGATTGGGCCTCAGAGTGTGTGTTGTTCATAGCAAGGCATCACAGTGAGTGTGGTTTTGGCCTCATAGGGCCTCGCAGCGAGTGTTAGGGCCTCGCAGCGAGTGTTAGGGCCTCGCAGCGAGTGTTAGGGCCTCGCAGCGAGTGTTATCACAGAATCAGAGAACTGTAGGTTTTGGAAGGAAGCTTGAAAGGTAATTGGGTCCAACCCCCCTGCAAAGCAGGTTCCTTAGTGATGGCTCCCCATGTAGGCGTCCAGACAAAGAGGCATCATAGTGAGGGTTATGGCATCATAGTGAGGGTTATGGGCTCATAATTGTAATAAATTGTGAATATTTGTTCATTGAGTAAGGAGGGGGAAGTTACACAATAACAAAGGTTGAGACATGTGATTAAGCGAACAGACCGTGATATCACAGGGTTAAGTAAAATTCCTGATTTGTACAGAGACCTTGTGATCTCATGTTAAAACAAATTCACCGCAGAACAATACCCGAACCTATCAGAATATATTTATAATAAAACCTGTCAGAGACTATGTAACTGGGACTCTGAAACAAGCAAGTAAATAGTTAAGTGTAAAATAATGCTTAGTTAATTAGACAGTAGAATAAATTGTTGTCTGCATACTGAGATTGGAATAGAATATATAGTCAAGGTTATCTGTTGGCTGGGGAGGAGGTTGTCTGAGTCTGAAGGATGTGCTGTTGGGGGGGGCCAGGAGGCGAAGGATGTGTGGAGACTGGTTGCAGAGGCTTGCCAGACCATCACATCCCAGGCAGAAAGAAAAACAGATGGACAACAAGAACATAAACTAGCTCAGGCCGATAAAGAAACTGCAAGCCTGTCAAATCACTACATTCCAGGCCAAAGATGAAAAATACACTGCGAGGAAGACCTACGGCCTTCCTCCCAAAGACCACTGCCCATGTCCCAAAGACCACTGCCCACAATTCTTGGAAGAATCTGCACAAGCGCAAAGGACTGATAAGCTAATCAGCATACGAAGCGAGAGAAGGCGGGATTGGGTAATGAATATGTATAGGCGTTAATTGAATATTCAGTGTTCTGCTGTACAAATATGAAATAGTTTGTCACTCCAGCGCGCGCCGTGGGTGGAGCTGAGACTCCCCGGCCACCCAGCGCTGTTTTGCTTGTGTCTGCTTCCTTAATTACTCAATTAATAAAGCTTTCTCACTTTATTAAAAAAATCTTGAAATAGTTTGATTCTATGAGAAAGTAACTTATAACAACGAGTGCTATGTCCTCATAGCGAGTGTAATGGCATCATGGTGAGTGTAATGGCATCACGGTGAGTGTTATGCCATCACGGTGGGTGGATGGATCTTAGGAAGAACTTCTTTACCGAAAGGGTTGTTAGACATTGGAACGCGCTGCCCAGGGAAGTGGTGGAGTCCCCATCCCTGGAGGTCTTTAAAAGACGTTTAGATGTAGAGCTTAGGGATATGGTTTAGTGGTGACTGTTAGTGTTAGGTCAGAGGTTGGACTCGATGATCTTGATGTCTCTTCCAACCTAGAAATTCTGTGATTCTGTAATGGCCTCATGGCGAGTGTAGTGGCCTCATGGCGAGTGTAGTGGCCTCATGGCAAGTGTTGTTAGGGCACCGCAGGGAGTCCTCGGGCATCCCAGCGGGTCTTTGGGTATCACAGTGCCTGTTAGGGCATCATAGTGAGTGTATGGCATAGTGAGAGGTATGGCATCCCAGTGGGTGTTAGGGCATCCCAGCGAGTAATATGGCATCCTAGCGAGTGTTATGGCCACATAATAAATATTATGCCATCATAGTGAGTGTGGATTGGGCCTCAGAGTGTGTGTTGTTCATAGCGAGGCCTCATAGTGAGTGCGGTTTTAGCCTCACAGTGAGTGTGGTTTTTGGAATCATAGTGAGTGTCCTTATGGCACGATCTTGAGTGTTGCTATGGCCTCATAGTGACTGCTATGGCCTCATAGTGACTGCTATGGCCTCCTGGCGACTGACTGCTGCTATGGCCTCATATTGAGTGTTGTTAGGGCATCACAGTGCATCTTAGGGTATCATAGCGAGTGTAAGGGGCTCGGAGTGTGTGTTATGGCGTCCCAGCGAGTGTTATGGCGTCCCAGCGAGTGTTATGGCGTCCCAGCGAGTGTTAGGGCCTCATAGTCAATGTGATTTTGGCATCATAGTGAGTGTTGCTATAGCATTACAGTGAGTGTGGCTTTTGGATTCATAGTGAATGTCCTTATATCACCATATTGAGTGGCATCCCAGCGAGTGTTAGGGCATCCCAGCGAGTGTTGTTAGGGCATCCCAGCGAGTGTT
>JAACYP010024857.1:0-13063 GCA_011076525.1 Nettapus auritus
CCCTGATTATCTATAATTTTAACTCTGCCCCCTTTTCCCCTAACTCCAACTCTGCCTCTTCGACGACAACGTATAACCTTAACTCTGCCCGTTTTATGCCTTTATATAACCTCAACCCTGCCCTTTTTATGACTCTCTATCACCTTGTCTCTGCCCTTCTCCGCTTTTGCTCCTTCCACCCTTGTCGCCACCTTCTGGGACCTCAGCTCTGCCCCCGCCCCTGTTTTGTGGGGGTCCTTGGGGCCCCCAAACCCCTTCCAACCTTGATGGGTTTGTCTCGATGGGTTCATCCAACCTTTGGCTCCAGCTTCATCAACGTGCGGCTGGGGGGCCGGGGCCCCAAGGATCCGGGCATCTCCGAGCAGCGGCGGCTCTCGGCCAAGGTCATCAGCTACCCACGCTATGACCCGGCCACCAAGGACGGCGACCTGATGCTAGTCAAGCTCCTCCAACCCGTCCACATCAACGAGCGGGTGAAGCCGTTGCCGCTGGCCTCCCACTGCCCCGTGCCTGGCAAGACGTGCCAGATCTCAGGATGGGGGTCCACCACCAGTCCCGAAGGTATGAAACCAGTAGGTTAAGACTCAGATGGCCGGGCATCCTGATATAACCCTTGGACATCCTTCCAAGGGGTTCCTTGGACATCATTCTCCTCCCAAGGAACCCAGGTGTCCACGTCAACTTGGGGTTCCCCTGGGTGTCATCGAGAGAAACATGGGGACAAGCCCCAGGGCAGAGTCCGGGAGGTCAGAGCTGGGACCTCGTGTGACTTTGTGTCCTCCACCACCCGCAGTCACCTTCCCCGAGGACCTCCACTGCGCCAAGGTCACCATCGTCTCAGAGGAGCAGTGCCGGCGCATCTACCCCGGCTCCATCACCCCCAACATGGTGTGCGCAGGCGAACCCCGCAACCGTGCCGACTCCTGCCAGGTGGGTGCAAGTTTTGGCCACCCCAGACCCTTCTGATCATTTCTGGGACCCCACAGTGGTTTTGGGATGAGAACGGGCAAAATTTGGTATAGCCAGCGGCACCCAGAGGGGATTCGGGTAGGCGGGGTGGGAGGTGAGAGGACATCACGCAGGGACTGAGGAGAACATCTCCTTGCTGGGTCTTCATGTTCAGCTCTTCGGAGATCCCGGGATGGCCCTGAAATGCCCCAAATTTGGGGTGAGTCTATGGGGCAGGCTGTGATCCCCAGGCCCCCCCGTGCCACCCCTCTTTCCCCGGCAGGGTGACTCCGGGGGACCCCTCGTGTGCGACGGACGGCTCCAGGGCATTGTCTCCTGGGGCCCGGGCGTCTGCGGGGACCCCCAAAAACCCGGTGTCTACGTCAACCTCTGCAAATACACCCGGTGGATCCAGGAAACGATGAGAAGGAACTGAGCCCCCAGCCCCAGCCCATCCCCAGCTCCGATGGCCGCAGGACGGGCCCCGCAGCACCTCCTCCTCCTCCTCCTCCTCCTCCTCCTCCCCGATGAAAGTCCCCGGAGCCGGCCGGTCCGAGCACCGGGACACGCGCCCCGGGGTGGGCAGGGGCCAGCCGCGGGGCCCTGTGGAGATGTCGATGAATAAAGTTTTACGACGTGGCTTTGCGCCATGTCTTCAGCGGGTGGAGGGCAGCTCTGGGAGCTTGAGGTGCCTCCGGTTGCCCCAGGTGTCGTAGGGACAGGAGAGGACAACCAGCTTTGGGCCAAACCAGATGGCCCCACTGAAGGGGCAGATGTCTCTTTTGGCCCCACCATGGGGTAGACATGTTGGCCGCTCTGCAGGTAGATCAGTTGGCCCTGCCATGGGGTGGACACGTTGACCTCATCATGGGGAAGACCACCACGAGGTAGATCTACTGGCCCCATCGTAGGCCTCCTCACCATGGAGCAGACATTTTGAGCTCGCCATGGGGGTAGACCCATTGGGTCTACCATGGGGTAGATCATTTGGTCCCACCACGGGGTAGACCATCACAACGTAGATCTCCTGGCCCCATTTTGGGTTGGATCTGTCGGTGTCACCACAGGACAGACCTGTTGACCCCACCATGGGGCAGCCCCGTTGACCCCACTGCGGGTGGACTTGGCTTCACCATGGGGCAGACCCGCCGACCTTGTGGAGTAACCCCATTGGCTCCACTCCAGGTTGACGTCACCACGGGGTAGACCTGTTGGCTCCACCATGGGACAGACCCGTTGACCTTGCCGTGGAGTAACCCCATTGGCTCCGCTCCAGCTTGACCTCACCATGGGGTAAACCTCTTGGTCCCTTTCTGGAGCAGACCGTTGGCTGTCTGAGGGGCGTCCAGGACCCTCCCCACCACCACGGTGGGGACAAAATCCATCTCAGCATGGTCTCCCAAAGAGAGACGAGCCCTCGCAATGCCCTGGGGTCAAACCTTCCTTCTCGGTCCCCCCACCCCGGCCGTGTCTCCGGCACATGACCAGGGAGAATTTCCCGTCCCCAGAGGGGAGAAATTTCCCCGTGACTCAGCTGGAGAAGAAGGGGCCTAATTTCCCGACCTGGGGTAACTTTGGTGGCGCATCAGGGCTGTTTTGCTTCCCCGACGGGTATGCAACGGGCGGACAGCATCCACCCAAGGCACGTCGGCTTGCGAGCGGGAAGAAATCACCTGCTGGAGGCCAAATTTACCTCTTTGCATGGATCCCAGGCCTCTATTTTGCAGAATGGAGGGGTTGGGGGGGGATTTTCCTCCTCCATGGGGGTCAACAAAGCCCCATCTTGGTGATGGGGCTGGATGGAGAGCGGTGCCAACCCGGCTTCACCCTGGTGGGTCTTTGTAAAGGGTGAGGGATTTTGGTGGGCTGCCAAAGCACGTCCACGCTTTCCCCCTGGCGGGAGGAGGTCCGGCGAGGTCACACCATCACGTGTTGTCCCTTGTGGCTCAACGGGGCGGGGAGCGACGCCAGGTGCCTTGCGCAAGGCACCCCCTCCCTCTTCCCCCACGTGGCCAGGACCTGATGCACCGGAGGGTGTGGGCCTCGTCTCGCCACGGCAGCGGGGAAAAGAGGTTTTGGTCCCGGTCCAAACCCCCAGGGAGGCGGAGGAATGGCTGTCCATCATTGCTGGGACCAACGGTGGCCACCGGTGGCTTCCAGCTCTTCGCTGAGCCTTTCACAAGGAGGTTTGAGCCTTTGGGGTTACAGAATCCGACGGAGGTTTGGCGTGGAAGGTCCCAGGTTGGTGGTCATCAGATGTGGTGGGCTACCACAGTGGGCTCTAACAGCTCCTCCATCATCCGTGGATGGCTGGTCAAGGTGCCTTTTGGGATCTATCAACGTGTCCATGGAGGTCCGGTCAACGTGTCCATGGCGAACCGGTCAACGTGTCCTTGGAGGTCTGGTCAACGTGTCCAAGGTGGTCTGGTCAATGTGTCCATGGACATGAAGACACAGTCAAGGCATCTATTGGGGTCTACCCGACATGTCCATGGAGCTCTGGTCAACGCATCTAATGAGGTCTTCTCCTTGCACCCATGGAGGGTTGGTCACCACATCCATCGGGGTCCATGGAATGAAGCCGTTGAAACCTTCGTGGTCAGGCCGAGAAGGTGATGGAGGTGCTGGTGACACAGCTGGGTCTGGTAAGTGACCACGTCCGTGGAAGTGAGATTAAAGCATCCCGTAGTCAAGTCAACGGGACCACCACAGAGCCTGGTCCTGCTGGCCATGGAAGTGAGCCACCAAAAGGAGAAGTTTGTTGACCTTGGGGGTGTCCCACTGGGGGGCTTGGAGGTCCTCAGGCATTCCGGTGTCCCCCATGTCCATGCCAGGGATAGCTGGAGTGCAACCTCTGCCACCACATCCAGCAAACCGCCGGCACCCGACACCACTATTCCTGTGTCACCCGTGTCCCCTGAGCCACCCCCTGGGTCACCCAGGGCCCTGCCACCCACGGTGCTGCCACCCCGCGTGTCAACCAGGGCCACCCCCTCCTCCCTCCCTCCTGGGTCACCCAGGGCACTGCCACCCACGGTGCTGCCACCCCGTGTGTCAACCAGGGCCACCCACCGTGTCACCCAGGGCGCTGCCAACCCCTGGGGTCACCCAGGGCCACCCCTGGACTCGGCGCCCCCGAGGCTGTGAGGACACAGAGGGGACAAGGACGAGGTGGGGGTGGGGCACGTCCCCTCCGTGCCACCGAGGACCGGGAGAGGGGAAGCGTGGGGTCCCCCGGCGGGGGCCCTGGCAGTGGGTGGCAGGCCCGGGCTGGCCCTGGGGATAATTAGGTAATTAGCACTAATTACGCCGAGGAGATGGGAGCGGAGGAACTGGGAGAACCGGTTGGGCCCAGCCCCAACGTCATCGTCATCGCCACCGGGGACGTGGCCCAACACGCACGCCCCCTCCCCGGCATCTCAGGGGGCCCCCCATGTTCTCCTTTGGATCCCCGTGTCCCCCACGTCCCCTCACGTGACCCCGTGTCCCCTCGTGTCACCCCAAGTCCCCCCATGTCCCCTCGTGTGACCCCATGTCCCCTCACGTCCCCGCGTGTGCTTCTCTGGACCCCCCCCCCCCATGTCCCCTTCAAGTTCTCCCCTGTCCCCTCACGACACTCCCCATGTGACCCCACGACCCTTCGAGGTCCCCCAGTCCCTCCTTGTTCTCCCCTGTCCCCTTGTGTCCCCCCCATGTCCTTCGTGTCCCCTCTTGGGGTCCCACGTCCCCTTATGTGCCCCGTGTCCCCCCATGGGCTCCCCCTGTCCCCACCATGCCCCCCTACGTCCCTTCGTGTCCCCTCATGCCCCCTGGAGACCCCCATAGATGGTCTCCCCCCCCCGTGGTGGGAAGCCTTGTAGATGTGACCCTCATGGCCCACGATCCCTGCGTCGATCCCATGGGTGGGATCTCCATGGGGACGAGATCTTTGCCCACCAGATCTTGGGGAACATGGCCCAGGTGGGCCACGGGTGGGATATCCACGGAGGATCTCTGCCGTTGACCACTCCACGGACAGGTTCCCCTGGTGTGGAGGTCTCTGGTGGACCAGGACACCATGGGTGGGATCTCGGTAGACGGGACTTCCATGGGATGGGATCCTCGTGGACATGATCCTGGTGGATGAGGTCTTTGTGGACCACGACCACCATGGACTGGTGGATTAGGTCCCCGTGGACCAGACCTCCACAGGATGGGATCTCCACGGATGGCACCCTGGTAGGTGAGATCCTCATGGGCCAAGCCTCCACAGATGGGCTCCTCAGCACCACGGCCTCTTCGGTGAGGACCTCAGCAGAGCAGATCCCCGTGGACTTACTGGGAACGGTTGCTCTGGGTTCAACTCCAGGTTTGGGACCAAACCCAGCCCCGGGCTTCCTCTGCCACCAGCAGAGAGCGAGATCAGCATCTCCGAGACGTGATTCATCTCCGCCCGGCCTTTCCTTTCGTCAGGGCTCAGCTCCTGGGCCTCTCCACCCTTAATTGCTTGGCAGGGGCTCTAATTGCCCCGCGAGCTGCTGGCGGCCTCAGCTCCTTTCCCAAAAGCTCTGCAAAAGAGGTTCCTTCGCCCGAATCGCGGCTCTGGGTCCTCTGCAACTCCAAGGATGGCCAAGCTGGGGTGGCACTGGAGGACCCCTGGGTGCCCCAAGTCCTTCCAGGAGCCGTAAGGTGCCTCAGGACGTGCTGGAGCTTGGAGAGGGTTCTTCTGGAGGAGGGAGATCTGGTGGGATTAGGGCACCGGTTGCTTGAGGTGCTCGGATCCTGGCTGATGTCCAGCACCAAACCCGCCCAGGGAAGGGCTGGGCAAGGCCAAGGTGCTGCAGCGGGTGGAGATGCCCTGGGTGACCCTGGGGACAGTGGGTGACACTGATAGCACCCAAGACCCCACGGATGGAGAACCTAAGTCCCCATGGGGTGGAGAAGCCGGTGGTGATCTCCCATCTTGGATCTCCCATCTTCCCCTTGCCATCGGGGTTGGGGATGGAAGGAAGGGGATCTGAGGGGCGTGAGGGCTCGGGGACAATTTCCAGCTGGGGACAAGGTGGGGGGCAAGGGTCACTCGCGTCCCCGGTGCCCCCTTGACTCACCGGAGCCTCGGGCTCGGTGGGGTTGGCATCAGGTCGTAGACCCGCCCATCGTTCACCCGCATCCGCAGCGTTACTCATCAGGAGGCGCGACCAGGAGAAGGTGGCACGTAGGTCCCCGAGGACCTCCGGCCTGGAGACGTCCTCGGGGACCTCCCGGAGCTGCAAACTGTCCCACCTCGGAGGTGGCATCCCAAAGGTTGTGCCAAATCTCACATCCTTACACACGCGTGTGCGTGACGCGAAGTCAACGTGTAGTACGAGATCCGTGTAGGACGGATGGAGAGGGAGGTGGACGGACAGATGGATCTGTAGGTCTAGGTGGATCCATCCATGTCGACGTAGATGGGTGGATGGATGGAGAAATCCATCTCGGTGTAGATGGACAGATGGACGGACAGATCCATCCATCTTGGTGTAGATGGAGAGACAGATTCATCCATCTTGACGTAGATGGACAGATGGACGGACAGATCTATCCATCTTGACGTAGATGGACAGATGGACGGACAGATCCATCCATCTTGACGTAGATGGACAGATGATTGGATAAATAAATGATTGATAGATGGGGGGACAGAGGGACAGAGGGCCATCCAGGACAGTCAGATGGACATACGGCTGTACAGACGGACAGACAGACGGACAGAGACGGACAGATAGATGGACAGATGAGAGGATAGAGGTGAGAGAGGATAGACTGACCGACGGACAGGCTGGTGGACAAACGGACGGAGAGACGAGCGGATAGACTGATGGACAGATAGATGGTGAAATCGCCGCCTGGACAGACGGACAGATGGCCAGCGAGGCTGCTGGATGGGCGTGCAGTCAGATGGACGGACAGACGGACAGAAAGACAGGGATGAGGGGACGGATGGATGGGGTGCAGGTAGGCGGACGGACGGATGGACAAATGGCTGAGCAGATGGCCAGAGAGATGGCCGGACGGACAGACAGCTGGACAGACTTACAGGCGGGTAGCCAGACGGGTGGACAGACGGACAGGCAGACTTACAGTTGCATGACCAGACAGACAGACAGACGGGTGGCCAGGCAATCGGATAGATGGACAGACGGACAGGTAAACGGACAGACTGGGCGAGAGGCGGACGGACGGACAGACGGACAGCACCCAGGCCATTCCATTTAACGACGCCCAGCGGCCGGATCCAGCCCATCCCACCCCAGCAGCCCTGGGGACAACCCTCCTCAAACCCACCCACCCACGAGGGTGACCCAGCCAGTCCGTCCGTCCGTCCGTCCGTCCGTCCATCACGCCGGGCCGGTCTGTTTTTAGGCACGTCGGGAGGAGCGGGGCGGCGTTTTTCCTCCGGGACATCAAAGCGGTAATCAACCCGTGGGGCCGGGGAGACACCCACGGCCGCGCTCGTCCCGCTTGCCGCTTGGACCCGTCACCCAACAGCCCTTGAGTCACCCCGGCGGAGACACAACCTACTTTTCGGCCCGGTATAAATATGGCCACAACGACGGGTTCTCGGCTTCCCCACGCGCCGAGCCGGCCCCGTCCTTCTCCTCCAGCAGGTGAGTCCGTCCCCGTGGCGGGGACAACGGTGGCCTCCACCTCCGAGGGGCCGGATGGTGCCAGGTGGGACTCGGGGGGGGGGGGGGGGGTTCTCCAGGTTCTTCGTTTCTTCTTTCCTATGGGTCGGATCCGTTGGTGGAGGAAGACTTCCATATCCCGGGTTAACTCGGCTCACCCGGTTTAACGGGGACTGGGAGGGAAACGGTGCTTCCTGGGTTGCTGGAGAGCTGAAATGGGCCAAAAGAGGGTGGAGAAGAGGGATTGAGGCCACGGCGTGGTCTGTAGGGATGAAGGTGCACCAAAACACCAAGAGCATCCCGGTGGCGTTGCCTCTGTCCCATGCTGGGAGGTGGAAGGACAGCGCTGGGACTGTCCCCCCTGTCCCCAACGTGGCACCGGGCGCTCTCCCGTGGTCCCCGAGCTGACCTGGTTTGGTTTCTCTGCCCCTCCAGGAATGGCTCGTGACGGGCATGGGGCCTTCGGCTTCTCCCCCGTCCTCATCCTCATGGTGGGGCTGCTGTCCGCCACCCCGCTGCTGGCACAAAACGTGAAGGGGGGCAACGAAGGCGACGAGCGTAAGTCAATCCGGTGGATGGGGACGGGGACACCGCAGAGGTTTCGGGGATGCGTCGCGGGGGAAGGTATCCGGAGGGATGGGATGGGATTGGATGGGATGGGATGAGGAGATGCCTCCTGGCTCGTGGGAATCTTGCTGATGGGAAGGCTTGGGCAAGGCCCTGTAATTTCGAAACCTGTTTTCGTTTCGAGCTGAGATAAAGCAACCCCTCGCCGTAGAGAGAAAAGACGCGGAGGGAAATTCTGTCACGTGGCTGGAGATGCTGGGATCTCTGGGACTTCTTCCTGCCCTTCTCCGTGACGTCGTGCGGGGATTTCTGCCATGGAAAAGGAGACAAAAGCAGTCACCTGGGGCGAAGGAAAGCAAGAGAGACTTAATCCCGTTGGGAGCATCCCCTTCCTTTCTTCTGGCCTCCAAAATGATGCTCTGCCGAAGGGGAACCAGAACGGCCCCATGGATGGGTCTTGATCGGGGAAGAAAGAAGAAGCCCATGGTACCCGCCCAAGGGTTGCCAAAACCTGGGATCTTAACCCAAATCGGTGCCCCCAGAGCTGAATCCAAAACTCCCAGGTCCTGCGGAGAAGGAACGAGCTCGTGTCCAGACACGGCTCCTGGATAATTTGCCGTGTGGCTTTCCAAGAACTGTTTTCGGTGGGGGGGTTTCTGGTGATAAGGTTTGGGGTGGAGACGCCATCGCCTTGGCTGGAGCTTTCTTCTGGAAATCCAGGCTATGGGTCCTACCGTAGGGCTCCGCCATCTTGCGTTGCATCTCCACCAGCTGGCCTTCAACAACGGAGATCCTCCAGGCCCAGGGAGGCTGCTGAGATGTCTACGAGGAGCTTGGTGGAACCCAAACCTTCTGGATGGTCTCCAAAGGCCCAAGGCCGGCCTTTGAGGTGACGAGGGATGCTTCCCCGATGAGCGTGCACGCTGGGAAGGTTCCCACCCTCCAGCTTTGGCAGCTGGGACCGGATAGTGGCAAATTCCAGGCGGCCTGAAACTCGGGCGTCTCCCATTGCCACCCGTCACAGGTCATAATCCCCACCGGCACAAACCAGTCCCACCAGTAAATTCCAATGTCCCAACGTGCGGTGGAAGGTGATTGCAGATAACCATGGACCGGAGCCACCTCGCACGCGCACGGATCGATACAGCTCTTCGCCAGGGCCGTCGACACGAGGAGGTGGCAACCACAACTTCTTCCCAGAAACACCCCCAAAAATTCAGCCGGGATGCTCCAGCGTGGAGGACTCGGCCTCAACACCCATGAAGACACCTGGGGGAAGGAGGACTTGATATCTCCCATGTGACAGAGGCAAAAGTCCAACTACTGAGCATTTTTGGGGGCAGGAGAGAGGATTTTTTGTTCAAAAATATATATTTTTTTCTTTTTTTTTTCTTTAAATCTGATTATCCTTTTGTTGTGAAGCTCATCTCCTGCTACTTGGACACAGCTGACCACGAGGCGTCTTCTCCAGTAGAGAGCTTCTCAAAAGGCCTGAGAGGTCCTTGCCCAAGTAGAACTATAGAGGGAGGGACAACACCAGGAGCACGGCGTGTCCATTGCGTGGACATCCGAGTGGAGTCTTCCATGGGCACGACCTCAAGATGGTCATCCCACAACCCTCATAAATGTTCCAGCATGGGGAGGGACGCCTCATCTTGTAGACATCCAGCGTTGGACGGGGTGGGATTGCCTCTCAGAACGGTCCCTCCCTCTCTCCGAGGACCATCAGCGTTGGCCAACCATCAGCTTCAGCAACCTAAAGCAAGGGGAGATGCCTCCAGAGACCTTAAAGCTTGAGAAACCTGTGTCAGAAGCAGAAGCTTTGGGTGGTGAGATGGGTTTTTTTTTATGACCAAAGACCCCAAAACCAAGCTGGTGGCTCTCTTCCCCGCAAACCTCATGGGACCAACGCGTCTTGGCTCCAGAGCTACGTGAGGACTCGCATTCCTGAGTGAGCTCCTGTTATCATTTCTCCCTGCGTCATGGCTTCTCCTGCTTGTGTTGATGCAACCATCCTCTACCTCGGCCCTAACTAGGAGGTCTGGGTACATGACATGAGCCATCCAGGAGGTAGGAGTCTTTTCGAGCTGGTCCTACAGGCTTTCTTACCAACGGAGGAAGAAGAAATCAGCTCTTTTAGGGGTGCGTCATCTCCCTTTTAGAGTCCAATCTTGGGCTGGGAGGAATCTCAGAGGTGGAACGGATGCCCCTCCCCCAGGCACATGGCGAAACCGGCGGAGATAAGTGGCCCTTGGTGACTTCCTGACGCACGGAGATTTCCAGGACAGCTCATGGGCACAGCCTGGCACGATGGACCGGTCCCAGGGGGTCATCTCGTGGGACCTCCCACCCCAACGTTCTCCCTGATACGCGTGGTTGGGCCATGGAGTGCTGGGCTCCATCAGAAGGCATCGGGGGAATCCAGATCGTCGAGGGCTGCTTGGGGCTACTAATGGTTGGATTTCAACAGCTCCTGGTCCAAAAACCACGTTTTTCTCATTAAAAATAGAGTTTGGTGGACCTCAGTAGGTTGATGGATGACTCAGTGAAACGAAACAAAACAAAACAAGTTTTAATTATGATTTTGACTGCTCTGATGCTATTTTAAGGCTAAAAAGAAAAATACGGGAGAGCGAGCTTCCCCTTCTGTGTCTCATTTCACCATTTTTAAAGTTGTTTTTGTGTTTTTCACCCCAAAATAACATTTTTTCTTCCTTTGGAAGGAGGCTTCCTGGCCGCCTGCAGCCATGCAAGGCTCTCACGGTGCCCTCGGGTGCTCTTGTCTTGCAGTGCCAGAGGTGGACGAGTCCCGTATCATCGGTGGGAAGCCCTGCTCCATCACCCAGCGACCTTTCCAGGTTGCCCTCATCAAGAGGGGACAAATCCTGTGCGGAGGAAGCTTGATAGATGCCCAATGGGTCCTGACGGCCGCCCACTGCAAGCAGCCAGGCAGGTGAGCTGGGTCCGTGTTCACGTTCCCCACGGCTTCCTACAGGCCAACGGCTCGTTTTCCAAGACCTTTTAATGACCAAGAGGGAGAGGTGGGTCCCAGGGGTTGGTACCTGCAGGTATCGGTGCCCAGATGTTGGCACTTCCAGAGGATGGTTCTTCCAAATGGTGGCATGCAGAGAGAGATGCCCCAGATGTCGGTGTCTCCAGAGCGGACACCTCCGGATTTTGGTGTCCAGAAGTTGGTAATGTTGAGGCTGGTACCTTCAGGTAGCTCCAAAGGTGGGTATCTCCGGAGGTTGCTATGCCCAGGTAGTCGCACCCAGATGTTACCTCCAGATCTGATGCCCAGAAGAACCAGATGTTGGTGCTCCAGCCGTGGGTATCTCCAGATGTTGGTATCTGGAAGCTGGTACCTCCAGAGGGCATCAAAGGCACAGCCAGCTTCTCCAGGGAGACAGGAGCTGATGTCTCCTTTGCCAGGGGACAACCTCTGGCCATCAACCCCCAAGGGACTCAACCTCCCCCAGATTTGAGGTCACCCCCCCTTTTTCCAGGTGAGGACACCGAGTGGAGCAGGTCCCCCCACAGCCAAACTTCTCCAGCTTCCCCACAAGGCTCCACGAGAGGAAATTTCACGTTCCGGAGGAGAAATAATGAAAAACAGAAGAAACTTTGGCAAGAAGTTGGGCTGGGGGTGGCGTTGCTGGGATATTTCAGGTGGGACTCCTTGCCTGAAGCCTGATGCGAGGAAGACGAAGGTGAAGTCAAGAAGCTGAAGCCAAGACGTTCTCCAAAGCCCCGTGGTGACGGGAAAGGCCTCACGGGAACCTGAGCCATTGAAGAGCTCTTGGAGGAGATCTAGCTCATGAATCCCCAAGGCATTCTCGTTTTTCTCCTCGAGGACAAGGGGATAAGGTGGTCCCATGGACACATCACCTTAATTCTGCCTGCCGATTGGGTCTGGAGAAGCTTCGACCGAGGGTCATCCCCTTGACCCATAGGGTTGCGTGTCTCCTTTGGAGGAGCTGGCTCTGATTTCTTGACCTTCTTCTCCGGGCAGGGACCTCAGGGTGTTAATCGGGACGGACACGTTGCGGGACGGCACGGGGGAAGTGAGGATGATCTCACGGTCAATCGTCCACCCGGCCTACAACCCCCGCAAGAACGACAACGACTTCATGCTCCTGAGGCTGAACAGACCCGTGCAGTTTAGCAACAACATCAAGAAGATCAGGTTGGCCACGAGGTGTCCCATGGACGGCATGAGGTGCAGCGTGTCTGGCTGGGGCACGACCAAGTCCCCCGGAGGTACTGGCTCAGGGTGGAGACCCCGGTGGAAGAGGTGGGGTAGGGGGGACGTAATCTGGCAGGGAAAAGGAGGCTGATTGGGAAAATTGGATGAGGGAGGGTCCCTTACGTTGTCTTCACTCTACCCAACGAGGTTTCCCGTGAAGAATGACTTCCTCTTGGGGCTGGGGTTTCTTTTGGGTTGGACTACCCACCTCCAGTGGAGGCATATCCCAAGGAACCCCACCAAAAATACCACGAGGCCTACTCAGGCCTTGGCATGAGGAAGCTGCTCACCATCTTTGTCTCCATCCCCCTTCTTTGTAGCAAAGCTCCCCAGAAATCTGCAGTGTGCCGGCGTCCAAGCCTTTGGGAAGGATAAGTGCGCGAGGGCGTACGGGAGGTTGATCACCCCCAACATGTTCTGTGCCGGCGTCCCCCAGGGGGGCATCGATTCCTGCCAGGTAAGAGGTCCCTTCAACCTCCTCCCATGGGGTCATGAAAGGTTTGGGTTCCTCCACCATTATCTACAAGCCATAAAACCAAGGAATGGCCCCAGCTTGTAGGAGAAGCTACACAATATTTGGGTTTCCCACAATATTTGGGTTCCCCACAACTACCTCATGCTTGAGGCACGGAGCCAGGGATGGGCCACAACTTGT
>JAACYP010024912.1:0-11358 GCA_011076525.1 Nettapus auritus
ACACTCATTTCACTCCACATGTCAGCTGCAGGCAGTGCCCTGCTCTGATGGGCAGAGGAGCTGCTCCTGGGCAGAGCTGTGTCTCTGCAACACTGCCTGCTTGCCAGGAGCTCCCCTTGGGCCCAGGAGCCTGGCCCAGCTCAGCAGCAGAGGCCCAGCCCAAGGCCTCCCTTGCTCTGCCCCCCACCAGGATCCCTGCACATGGCCCTGGGGCTGCAGGGGAACATGCTGGGAATCAGCCTGAAGGAATCCCTGGGGTTCCCTCCCTCCCCTGGGCACACACACTTCTTGACAGCAGTGTCCTTAGAGAAAAATAATTAGCTGTAGCTATCACTTCTTTTCGAGTCTCAGACAGGATACCCAGAAAGGGTCACAGAAGGAACTCCTTTCTCCCCTGTTTAGGGAAGGGATTCAGCAGAGTCAGTCGAGGCATCTCATGCTGAATTTTAGGCCTGGGGCTGGAAGGGGACTCTGTTCACTCCCATGCCTGCCCCAGACCCACAACAGATGGGATTCCTCTGGCCTCACTTCAGGTATCTACCACTTAGGCACCTGCATGTGAGGTACCTCACTAATGCTAATTCATGAGCCACTAATGCTCCTTAGTGGATATGGAGGACAGGCAGGAGGTGTTCAGACGCAAACGTCTGGTGAAATTTATGGTGGCTCCTCTGAGAGTCTGTTTGGGCAATCCTTTGGCCAATTGAAATGGTAGAAGATACCCACGTATAGGACAACTGAACCTGTCCCTTCTCAGTATGTTCATGGGAACCTGTAGAAAATGGAATTGTGTGCCATAGGAAGAGCTAAATCTATTCCTTGTGTCTTTTGGCATTTTGGGTTTTTAAAAAAAATCTAATATGTAGAACTCCTCTCACACACACATAAGCACACAGACAGGAAAGAGTGATAAGAGATACAATTTGGACCTCAGGCCAGTGCTGTGTGAGAGGTGTGACCAGTAAAGGACAGCAAAGACATTAAAGGCTGAGGTCAAGAAGGAAGAAGGGGAAGGTGCTTGGAGTGATGGTGTTTGTCTTCCCAAGACAACATTATGCGTGATGAGTCCTGCTTTCCTAGAAGTGGCTGAACACCCATCTACTGACGGAAAGGAGCTGATGTTGCGAAGCAATGTTGTGGCAAAACCACAACAAAGGCCAAGAGCATGGTCTTGCACCTGGAGCAGGGCAATCCCAAACATGATTTTGAGCTGGGCAATGAGAGTATTGAGAGCTGTCCCGCAGAGAAAGATTTGGGGGTATTGGTCAAGAAAAATCTCAATATGAGTCGAAAATGTGCGCTTGCAGCCCAGAAAGCCAGTCACATCCTGGGCTGCATCAAAGTAAGTGTGACCAGCAGGTCAAGGGAGGAGATTCTGGAGTAGTGTGTCCACCTCTGAGGCACCCAGCATAAGTCATAGACCTCTTAATGTGTGTTCAGAGTAGGGTCACAGGAGGGCTAGAGGACCTCTGCTATGAAGAGAGGCTGAGGGAGCTGGAGTTGTTCAGCCTGGAGAAGGGAAGGTTCCAGGGAGACCTTAGAATGGTGTTCCAATTCCTAAAGGGGGCCTACAGGAAAGCTGAGGAGGAACTGTATCAGGAGTGTACTCCATCGGACGGGGGGTAATGCATTTACCAGAAAAGAAGTAGATTTAGATTAGGTATTAGGAAAAAAATCTTTCCTATGTGGGTGGTGAAGTACTGGACGAGGTTGCCCAGAAAAGTTGTTGATGCCCCACCCCCCTTGAAGTGTTCAAAGCCAAATTGGATGGGTCTTTGAGCAACCTGGTCTAGTGGAAGGTGTCCCTGACCATGGCATTGGGGTTGGAATTGGGTGATCTTTAAGGTCCCTTTAAACCCAAACCATTCTATTCTATGATTTCATGAAATACAGTTGATGGAGAAGAAAAAGAGTCTTTACTCTCCCTATGGCATATTACTCCGTAGAATTCCCATAGCCTCCAAGATGTACTCACTAAACACCACCCTCCTTACCATCCTTATATAAAAATGCAAAAAGCATTAAATGTCCACTGAAATCATTCAGTCCATGACTAAGGTTCCATCTGTCAGGGTGGTTGGTCAGAACAGGAAAGGCAGTACGTTGTATTGAATTTTGAGGCATGAATCATAGAATCATTGAGGTTGGAAGAAACTTCCAACGTCATCTGGTCCAACCACCACCCTACCACCAATGTCACCCACTAAACCATGTCCCTAAGCACCACATCCAACCTTTCCTTCAACAACCCCAGGATGGTGACTCCACTACCTCCCTGGGCAACGCGTTCCAATGCCTGACCACTCTTCCTAAGAAGAAATGTCTCCTAATTTCCATCCTAAACCTCCACTTGAGGCCATTCCCTCTAGTCCTATCACTAGTTATCTGCGAGAAGAGGCTGACCCCAGCTCCCCACAACTTCCTTTCAGGTAGTTGGAGTGAGCAATAAGGTCACCCCTGAGCCTCCCTTTCTCCAGGCTGAAGAGTCCCAGTTCCCTCAGCCGCTCCTCGTAAGACTTGTTCTCCAGACCCTTCACCAGCTTCGTTGCCCTTCTCTGGACTTGCTCAAGCACCTCCATGTCCTTCTGGAAGTGAGGGGCCCAAAACTGAACATAGTACTTGAGGTGCAGCCTCACCAGAGCTGAGTACAGGGGTACGATCACCTCCCTGGTCCTACTGGCTACATTATTATTGTTACAAGCAAGGATGCTGTTGGCCTTCTTGGCCACCTGGGCACATTGTCAGCTCATGTTCAGGCAAGCCATCAATCAGCACCCCCAGATCCTTTTCCTCTTCACAGCTTTTGAGCCACTCTGCTCCAAGCCTGTAGCGTTGCATGGGGTTGTTGTGGCCAAAGGGCAGGACCCGGCACTTAGCTATGGTGAACCTCATCCCATTGGCCTCTCCCCATTGACCCATCCTGTCCAGATCCCTCTGCAGGACCTTCCTACTCTCTGGCAGATCAACACTTCTGCCCCAGCTTGTTGTCACCTGCAAACTTACTGAGGGTGCACTCAATTCCCTCATTCAAATCATCAAGAAAGATGTTACAGAGGATGGGCCCCAACACCAATCCCTGGGGAACACCACTGGTGACTGGTCGCCAGCTGGATTTTATTGTATTCACCACCACTCTCTGGGCCTGGCCCTCCAGGCAGTTTTTAACCCAAGAAAGGGTGTACCTGTCCTATCCATGGGCTGCCAGCTTCTCCAGGAGAATACTGTGGGAGACAGTGTCAAAAGCCTTGCTGAAGTCTAGGTAGACTACATCAACAGGCTTTCCCTCATCCACCAGGCAGGTCATCCGGTCATAGAAGGTAACGAGGTTGGTCAGGCAGGACTTGCCTTTAATGAACCCATGCTGACTGGGCTTGATCCATCTTCCACACTCTCCAAGAACCTTCTAGACTAGTTCCCCAGGGCTGTATTTTATTTCCAGCATATATCCGGAAAGTTTAAGTCCCTCATGAGTACAAGTGCTGGCAACTGAGTGTCTTCTACTAGCTGCTTCCAGTATGCCTTATATGTCTCTTCATCCTAGTTTGGTAGTCTATAACAGACCCCCACCAGGATGTCCACCTTGTCAGACTTCCCCCTCTCCTTATCCACAGGGATTCTACCTTATCGTTCCCAACCCCAAGCTTAACAATATCAAATTGGGGAGATTGGACTAGATGATCTTTCAAGGTCCCTTCCAATCCCTAACATTCTGTGAAAACACTCTCTATCCTATGATGGCACCAGGCTCTCAGCCACGTATGCATCATCTGGGCTTCCCAGGTCCGCTCAGTATCCCTCCTTGCCACTGAAGGGATAGAGGAAAACACAACCTGTGCTCCCACGCCATCCACTAATTTCCACAATGTGCTGAAGTCCCTTTTGATAGCCTTCAGGCTTCTCTCAGTGATTTCATCACTACCAGCATGAATTATCACTAGGGGGTAATAAATGGAGGGGCAAACAAGGCCAGGAAGTTTCCTGGTAATGTCCCTGACCCAGGCCCCAGGTGAGCAGCAGTTCCCTACGGGTCTGGCCATCAAACAGGGCCCTCTGTTCCCCTCAGAAGGGAGTTAGCTATGACAGTTGCCCTTCTTTCCATTTTGATGAAGTCTTGAGGCATGGAGTTGACTTATTTGCCCTAGACAACCTCCTGTGTGGACCTTCCCCCACATCTGCACTAACCTGTCCCTCAAGCTCCAGAACCTCACACTTATTGTGTAAAGGCACATGGGGAAGAGAGGTGGGTTGGGAGAGGGCTCACCTGCAATGCCAAGCAGGGGCCTATTACCATTCCTCTCCATCTCTTAGGTCCCCTCCCTCTACCTGACAGCTACAGGGCAGGGGGTCCACCACTATTTGGGGTGTCTTTCTCACAGGCATAGCAGGGAGTTGCTCCACCAGTCTCCTTCTGATGGTCCTTAATCTCTCCACCTCCGGTTTGAGCTCCACCAGGCTGATCAGATCATCCACCTGGCTCACATCTCATGCAGTCAGTATCTCTGCCACCCTCCCATTGGCAGCAACAGGCTCACGCACTTCCTGCAGCCAAAGACCTGAACAGACGCATTTTGGGGCAGGCAGTCAGTCTGGGTTGCCACAGTCTTTTTGGCAAGAGCTTTCTGCCTGTTGGAGACCACGGCTGGATTTTTGCCATCTGGGAGGCAGCTGATAGGTGAGCCAATCTCCTGAATGGGGAGGGATACTCCACCCTCCCTGCTCATTCTGCCTGTGTGCACTGCCATGCACACTGCTGTGCCATGCCCTGACCGCCACTCCACACCCTGTTTGCGCACTCTGGTCCCTGCGCACCTGGTCACTCGTCAGACACCCTGGAGAAGGCTACTGGGTCCTGGTGGCTCCCTTGGCTGCCGTAAAGGGGCCTAAATGTTGGAAAGCTCCTCCACGCCCCTCCCCTCCCCCCCCCCCCCCCACACACACACCTCTGCAAGTGAGAAGAGAAAGCTCTGGGGTGACCTCATTACAGCTTTTCAATACTGGAAGGGGGCTTATAAAAAAGAAGGAGAGCAACTTTTTGCTCAGGAAGATAACGACAGGTCAAGCGGGAATGGTTTTACATAAAAGAGGGGAGATTTATACTAGATGCTAGAAGGAAATTCTTCACTCAGAGACTGGTAATGGACTGGAATCAGTTGCCCAGAGAAGTTGTGGATGCCCCATCCCTAGAAGTGTTCAAGACCGTGTTGGATGAGGCCCTGGGCAACCTGATCTAGTGGGTGGCATCCCTGCTTATGGCAGAGGGATTGGAACTAGATGATCTTTAAGGTCCCTTTCAACCCGAGCCATTCTATGATTCTGTGATTCTCTTCTGAGACTTCCTGTGATCACAGCTTCCCTTCAGCCCTCCAGGTGAACCTTGTCTGGGGTGACATTTGGGGTAAGGGCCAGCCCACAGGTTGGGAAAGCCTGTCTCAAGGATATGTGCTGCTCTCAAGTACTGAAGCACAGTGTCCTGGTTTCAGTTCGGACAGTTTTCCTCCTAGTAGCTGGTAGAGTGCTGTGTTTTGGATTAGGATGAGAAGAATGCTGATAACATGCCGATGTTTTGGTTGTTGCAGAGCAGTGCTTGTACCAAGCCAAGGACTTTTCAGCTCCTCGCTCTGTCCTGCCAGCGGGCAGGCTGGGGGTGCAGCAAGAGCTGGGAGGGGACAGAGCCAGGACAGCTGACCCAAACTGGCCAAAGGAGTATTCCATACCATCTGACGTCATGCTAGACAATATATAGGGGTGGCTAGCCGGGATGGGGGTGCCGGCTGCTCGGGATAGACTGGGCACCGGTCAGTGGGTGGTGAGCTATTGCATTGTGCATCACTTGTTTCATACACATTATTATTATTATTATTATTGCTTTCCTATGTTAATAAACTGTCTCTATCTCAAATCTCGTTTCACTTTTCCGTTTCTCTCCTCCATCCCAGAGAGGGAGGGGGGAGAGTGAGCGAACGGCTGTGTGGTGTTTAGCTGCCAGCCAGGTTAAACCACAATACACAGCAGGCAGCAAGGTCACATGGCTGCTGGATCATGCTTCCATTAATGTAAATCCTAACAAAGGGTCCCAGACTTGCACTCCAAGACACCTTTCAGGAAGGGCGATGGCATTAAGAGGTGGGGAGTGTATGGTACCAGACCTTCTTCAGGCATTGTTCAGGCCAGGGGATGCACCAGGAAACCATGGACTTGTGGCTCTGCATGATGAGCATGAATTAGGGTACCCACAGTCCAGACCTTGTCTTGGATTAGGCAAACACCAATATTTGAGGCAACTTCCAGACAAGGTCAGCTCCCATCTGATCTCTCCCCATCCTCCTCCTCACCTCTCCAGCTCTTCCTGGCCACCTCCCCATGCCAAACCCAGAGCCCTGGGCTACGGGCACTATGAGCAGACCAAGCATGCTGTGGTGCCCAAGAGGTGACTGCACACTGGCTGTGCTGCAAAGGATGGACCCAGTTGGATTGGGATCACTGATGCTAATGACCCTCTCAGGGGTCAATAGCTGTGATAGGTGTTCCCACGGTGTAGAGTTCTTGTATTGCTGTTATAGCTTAAGTTGGCTGTATGCCTATGGGAGGCTTAACCTGGGTGAGCTCTCACTTAGTGAGGTTTCAGTCACTGCCCACACTGGCACATGCTGCCCATGCAGAACCCATGGGCTCTGCACACAGCCCAACATTTGTTTCCTGGATGATGTCTGCTCCCCTGCCCCATGTGGTACAGTCATAGCTACCTACCTCAGTGGTGTTTCACCATCTCCATAATCATCAGACACCATCAGGTTAGTCCTAAACCCTATTCACTATCTCTCACAGCTCACAGAATGGCAATGAGATATTTGTCTTCAGTTCTAGCTGGCTGCAAAAGGACCAGCCATTGGCCAAAGCTGAGCCAATGAGCAAAGCTGGTTGTCTCTCTGTGAAAGGATATTTCAGAAAGGAGAAAGGCTACTGCACAACAGCGGCTGGGAGAGAGGAGTGAGGAAATGTAGATAGAAACAGCCCTGCAGACACCAATGTCAGTGAATAAGGAGAGCAGGGGGTGCTCCAGACAACAGAGCAGGTGTTGCCCTGCCACCAATGAAGAGGTGTCTGGTGTCAGGCTGTCCCCCTGGAGCCCACAGGTACCACAGCACAGCAGGTCTCCGCACTGCAGCACATGGAGAGGAGCCCATGCAAGATCAGGGGATCTGGGGGGAGCTGCCACCTGTGGAGGACCCGTGTTGGAGCAGTTTGCTCCTGAAGGATGGACCCTATGGTACGGACCCATATTGGAGCAGTTCTTGAAGAACTGGTGCCACTTCTCTGGGGAAGCCCATGCAGGAGCAGTTCAGGAAGGACAGCATCCCATGGGAGGGACCCAAGCTGGAGCAGGGGCAGAGAGTGACTGTGAAAGAACAGAGGAGAGAAAGCCTCATGGACTGACCACAGCCCCCATTCCCCACTCCTCTGCACCAGGTAGGTGAGGAAGAACAAAAGGGTGGATGAGGGGGAAGGTGTTTTTAGCTTGTTTTTAGTTCCTCACTGCTCCAGTCTATTAGTTAAACCTCCATAAATTATCTTAATCTCCCTACACTAAGTTTGCTGTGTCCATGACTGCAAGTGGATGCAATCTGCAAGCCTCTGCACTATGGGACCCCCCAGGGCAGTAGAACTTTTGGTACTTCTTTTCTCAATGTTGTGCTGCACATTGTTAACACCATATCACTACCACTCTGCTGAGGCAATGCTGTCAAGCTGTTTTTGTGTGAAATCCCCCAGGTCTTAAAGCTCTCCTGTTCACAGTCCATCCTCGGTGAAGTTTGTGTGCTTGTGGGTAATGTTTTTGTTGACTTTGGGTGTTATGTATTCATTGTGTTATCTTATGTGCAGATCTTCAGGGCCATGCTTAAGATTCCCTCTGAGCAGGGACAGCACAAAACTTCTTCCATATGCCTCCCTCACCTGTTTGTGGTCTCCCTCTTTATCAGCACTGCCATGTTTACCTACCTAAAGCCCCTCTCCAGCTCTTCCCCATCCCTGGACCTGGTGGTGGCAATTCTGTACTCGGTGGTGCCCCCAGCAGTGAACCCCTTCATCAACAGCATGAGGAACCAGGAGCTCAAATTTGCACTGAACAAAGTGATTTCATGCCATTTTTCACTGGCAGTAAACTTCTCAGCTGTCTTCACAAATGACTCACACTATATTATTTTTCAGTCCTTTGCGTTGTATTAATACTATTAATAATTAATATCATTATTATTAATAATGAATATAAATGTTAATCATTAATTATGCAATCCTTTTATTGTTGAATATTGAATTATTAATATGTAATATTAATACTTATATTTAATATTAATATTAGTATTGTTGTTGTTAAGTGTCATTGTCATGTTCCTACACACATTTAGCTTCATCTCATTTCATCTGAAGCATCAACCTGCTCCCTTTCTGTGGAGCCCCTGGAGAATATGTGTAGCACTGGGACTGAGCTGACTCTCTCATAGCCTCTGTTTGATACCTCTGCTTCTGCAGGCAACTGAGATGTCTTCAGTCTCCATGGAGGAAATGTGGACCCAGCGGGCACAGGGAAGGTGGGTCTGGAAAAGGATTCATGTCATCCTCAGGTACAAAGGTATGGCACAAAACTGCACCAGGGGAGCTTCAGACTGGACATAAGGAAAAATTTCCTTACCATGAGGGTGGTCAGACAGATTACCCCCACACCCACAGGGCCCTCAAGCGGGGTGTCTCAGGGCACAGATCCAGCCCAGATTCTTGTAGCATGAACAGAAAGGAGAAACTGCCCAAGAAAACTACAACCAGCCCCTCATGCCAGTAGTTCCCAGCACCAGCCTTTTGCCACAGTCTGGGGAGGGCCAGTCGCTGAAATGTGAGCACCTCCATCCTCCTGGTGGTCTCACGGCCTGTACCAGGGGAACAGCCAGAACAGCCTGGACCATCTCTGGGCCCAGAGCCCAGCCAGCCCCAGGACAGGGCTGTCTGCAAACCCCTGTGTGGGACATGCTGGGGCTGGGGTAAGGCTGGGTGAAGGGGGGAGTCTGCTAAAGCAGGAGGGTGGTGATAGGCCGGGGCAGAGAGGGCTGGCAGGGGGCTGTGCTGGGGGAACATTTCCTTATGGACAGGGTGAGAAAATACAATCAGACAACTCATGGGTTGTGGTAAGGGGCATGGAAATCGTTCACAATTACTGTTACAGCAAGACAGACTTGGCTTGGGAAGGATTAACAACGTTTAATATGAATTAATGAGAGTCTAGAGCAGTGACAATTAAAAGCCAACAAAAAAAAAATAAAGTTTCCCCCCACCCCACTTCCTCAACCTACATCCCACCTAATGATGCAGGGGGGTGGGGAATGAGGGTTGTGGTCAGTCCATAATGCTTCATCTCTGCCGCTCCTTCATCCTCACCCTCTTCCTCTGCTCCTGGGAATGCAGTTCTTCCCAAACTGATCCAACATGAACTTTTCACAGACTGCAGTTCTTAGGATGTTATCCAACATGGAGCTGTACAGACCTGGGGAAAGTCCTTCAGAAGTGGTCTACTCCTGCGTCAGCTCCTCCCTATGGGCTGCAGCTCCCACCAGAAATCTTGGTCCTGTGTGGGCTCCTCTCTAATGGCTGCAGCCTCCTTTAGGCCACATCCACCTGCTCCACATGGGCTCCTCCACAGGCTGAAGGAGAACTTCTGCTCTGGCACCTGGAGCACCTCCTGCCCTCCTTCTGCACTGACCTTGGTGTCTGCAGGGCTGCTTCTCTCACATTATCTCACTCCTCTGCCAGCTGCTGCTGCACAGAGTATTTTTACCCTTTCAAAAATTTTATCAAAGAGGGACAACCAGCATTGCTCATTGGCTCAGCTTTTGGCCAGCAGCCGGCAGGTTCCTTTTCAAGCCGGAGGAACTGGATCTGATCTGAACTGGGGCAGCTCATCCTTAAATAAGGGAAATCCCCTTGCAGGATAGGCTGCTTTGAAGTAGCAGGTCCCAGCCTTGCATCCTGGGAACCGTACATTACTAGTTGTAACTAGAAAAGAGAAAAAGCAGAAGGAATCTTGTGCCAATGGAATCATGTGGTCTGCCTGATGTGATTCACAGGATCACCTAGATAAACAGATGAGAAGGTAAAGAATGCAGAGAAGTGTGTGTTTGGCCATGTCCATGCCTTGTGCACACATCTGTGTATGTGTATGAGATGGTGTTTGTGTGCTGTGCATACACTTGTGTGTATTTGTCTGAGTGCACAACAGGGCTGAGACTTCTGGGGCAATCTCTCCAGGCTCCTGATGCAAGAAGAATCTGGGCCTGATTTCAGGACTGAGGGGCATTTCTTGAGGGCCCCAAAGACGCAGAGAAGGTGAAATGGGCCTTAGCATATTATTAGTATGCTCCCTTTTTCTGGGCAGCATGCAGAGGCATCCAGCCATGGACAGGCCCAAGGAGAGGGCTCCTCCTTCCTGTGGTCGCAGCTGCACTCGAGTCCCTGGGGTGGACCCAAGCTGAGGACTTGCTGATGACTTTTGGGCTCAGGTTCAGCACACAGGTTGGAGGAGACTGTCCCATGGACATGTGCTAGACTCGGACTGAGGAACAAGCAAACTGGTATGGCTGCTGTGTCATGCATCCATCAGTGGAAGCCATGGCACAGGGTCCCAGACTTGGCTTTTGATGCCAACCTTCAGGAAAGATTATGGAGTTATGAGATGCAGAATAGAGGGCACCGGTCCTTCTTCAGCCACTTCCCAACCTAGTGCAGCACCAGGAAATTGTGAACTTATGGCTCATCTTCTACCCTAACTCATGAGCATGTGTTAGGGTACCCACAGTCCAGACCTTGCCTTGATTAAGTGAACACCAGCATTTGAGGCAACTTCCAAACAAGGTCAGCCCCCCTCTGATCTCTCCCCATCCCTCCTCTCACCTCTCCAGGGCCCTGAGCTGGTGGTGCCATGAGCAGACAAAGCAGGCTGTGGTGCCCAAGAGGTGACTGCACACTGGCTGAGCTGCACACAGTGGGAAGTAGACCCAGATGGGTTGGGATCACTGTTGTTAACCCTGCTTTTTATGGTGTGTAGTTCCGGAAGGTGCTCAGAAAGAGCAAGGGTCATTGCCAAGGACGCTAGGGGGGTTCCAGGTGTCTTTCTAGTTCCAGCTGGTGGTACTTTGTGAGGGTGACAGGAATCCCTCTCCATCCTCCCTTCCCTGTGCATGCTGGTTCTTCACTGAATTGCACAGGAACTGTGATGCTCTTCTTTGCCTGAGGACATCTAAATTTCACACTACCCCTTTTGGTGACAAGGTCTTGGGTATTTTCTCTCTTTGTAAGGCTCCAGTCCTTGCCCAC
>MU016079.1:1998-37654 GCA_011076525.1 Nettapus auritus
ATCACAGTCTGTTCGCTTAACCACATGTCTCAACCTTTGTTATTGTGCAACTTCCCCCTCCTTACTCAATGAACAAATATTCACAATTTATTACAGGGGGAGATATTTTTTTCTTTTTTTTTTACTTGTTCACTCTCCCTTTCTCTTTCACCGCCCTCTTCTCCTCTGGACTAGTTGCAATAGCTCTTCAAGATTTCAAATATGCTTGGGATGTTGTTATTGTTATGTCTCCTGAATGCGCTTCAGATTTTGTTTAAGGTTAAACAGCTACTTAGGAATGCCATCCAGAGATCTGTCCTGAGGTGGGATAGTTATGATTGGCAGGGAGTGTGGGAGGATATGGGCAGGTATCTAGAGCAGTGGGTACCTCTAGTGTTTTGGAAATTCACTCCTGAACAACTGAAAAATCCTAAAAAGATGGTAGAATGCTTGAAAAAGGGGTGTCATGACTCTGTCAGTTCCAAAGAGATGCAGATCACTGCAAAGTCCTGGGGTCTGGACTACACCTATCAAGCTGCAATCAATGCCACTCTAAACCTAGTGACAAACCCTACAGCCACTCCAAGTCCTGTGACAGGCCCAGTGGTTGTTCCAGCTCCTGTGATGGGCCCAGGGTTCATTCCAATCCCTGTGGAGGGCCCTGCGTTCATTCCAAACTCTTTACATTCCTCATGGCCTCATCATTAAGAGTCTGATGTTATCACCAGCCATGGGGCTTGTCGACCTCCATGGCCACATTCCCACAAAGAGTTTAGAAGGAACAAACAAGGGTGATTCAGGAGACGCCTTGATGTCTTGACTGCTTGTTCTCCAGCCATTAAGGCATGGATGTTGTTGGGTGTTTGCTGTTGCCGGGCAAAGTTGTTGACCAATGAATAGTTAGTGAAAAAGTACTGCTGTAGAGCGAATGGTATAAGAAGGGAGCCTGTCCTCAATAAGGGAGTTAAAAATACTGTCATCAGTAAAGAGAAGTTACTGATACTAAAAGAACCCTGGTGTCCATCTGGTTGTTATGCCACAAATGGCACCTGAACAGGGACTTGAAGAACAGGAACAGGGACAGGCTAACAGAACAGCAACCAGGACAGGAACAGGGACATTTATCTCCTCATAAAGACAGATTTGGCTGAACTCAGCAAACCACTCAGAGAAGCTCATACTGAAAGTCCCTGAAAGGAAGTGCACTCAAGCTGAAAGGAAGCTGAGAGAAGCGGACCTGCGCACATAACTGCCCCTCACTGGCCGAAAGCAAGCAGTTGTACGCTATGGGTGCTATATGTACGCTATATGTACACTATATGTCCTTAGAAACAAAAAATGTCCTGGTAACCTTACAGCTTACTCTCAGAAAACAGGGAAAAACTGTGCCCTCTGCAGCCCTGCAGCAAATGCTTGTATGGGCTACCACAAATGACTGCTTTATTACCAATCAGACAATTTACAATCCTGAAACATGGGACCAGATTGGGGTCAAACTCTGGGACTCTGCTACTAAAAATGTCTAAGTTGCATCTGGATTGCTCGACACCTGGCAAGCAATCTCTGAGGCCTTAAAGAGCCATGTGGGACCACAGTCAGAAACATGTGATTCACCAGGTAATGAGGGAGCTGCAGGCTCATTTACTGATCCACCTGCTGTGCCATCAGCCCCTCCACTGTTACAGCCATCAAAGGCCTTTGCTGTTATGCCCCTTGATGACCTAGACTATCTTTTTGATCCAGGCCCTATAGACCCTGAAAAGGAGCCGGATTTGTTTTCTCCCGGTCCACATGATATGTGGACAACCATTCTGAGGGAGGCTAGGGAGGCTGGAGACACAGATATGTTGAAGGTTTTCCCAGTCATTTTGGCTCTGAATCAAGAGCAGCGCTGGGAGGCTTATAGCGTCTTGCAAGATCACGGTCTCGGTGCGCCGTATACGATCAGTTTTATTCAGTCAATTTGTGATGGCTCCGTGCTCAGTCCGCACGATTTCAAAATGATGTGTAGCCTCGTAATGACTGATATGCAATGTACAGTGTGGGAGTCTAAATTGAGAAGTTTGACGCAGACCCAAGCAATTGAGAACCTTGCCATACCACAGAGAAACCGTGGCATGGCGCAACAGACTCGAATTCCATTAGAGGGCTTACAGCAAGTTAAGCACTTAGCGATGCGTGGTTTTTGAGCTGTTCCTGAAGCAGGAAAGCAGAGACAGTCCTTTGTTAACATTAAGCAGCAGCCTCAGCGACTCGCGAAAAACTGACTCCACAATCAGTAAGATTGTAAAGTAGGTATGTTTATTCAGCGCTGGGCAGAACGGGGGGGTAGTCCCACCAAAGTCATGTGCAACAATTTGCTCTTTTGCATTCTCTTTTATCCCCTAAAAATATTGCATGTGCATTAAGTTTCGCAACACACCTATGCATATTCATTTCCTAGCTCCGCCTAGCCCCGCTTCGTATGCTAATTATCTTATCAGTCCTTTTGCGCTTGCGTAGTACTCTCTGGTGGTCATCCAGGTGGTCGTCGGGATGAAGTAAGACATCTTCATCAGAGTTGAACTTTTCGCCTCGTCTCCCTGCACATGCTCTCTGAGCCCTTGGTCACAATCTGGGCCATAAGGTTGGTTTGGTTCGGTTCTTGGGGTCCAAGGGGCTCCTGTTATCTTGAGGCCTTGCATGTTTGACATCCTTTATATTATCCTTTTGTGAACAGTCTTCCTTATCTCTGAGCCCTTGCTCACAGTCCGAACAATGAGGTTGGTTTGATTTGGTTCTTGGAGCCGCAGGGGCTCATCTGGTTCTTGGGGCTCCAGGGGCTCATCTAGAGGCCTAAGTGCAGCACAGGCACAGTACATCGCAAATGTAGCACATATTAAGCAATGAGTGTTGTCTATATATTTATTCTTAATCAGTCACTCTCTAATTTATAATCCCATGTTTCATTAGGAGCCATATGACATTTTTAGATAGACTTAAGGATGCTTTGAAGATGATTTGAAGCTCCTTTACCGTTTGGGGTTCTGGAGTTTGGCAGATGACTTCCTTACGTTCAGTTCCTAGTTCTCGTTGTCCTCCCGAAATTTCAAATCCCAAGTAGGTCACGTGTTGTTGAACCAGCTGGGCTTTCTGTTGGGAGACTCGATATCCATTTAAACTCAAAAAATTAAGGAGACTTATAGTCCATTGAATACAACTCTCTTTAGTCTCGGTAGCTATTAAGAGATCATCTACATATTGCAACAAAGCCCCTTCAGTGTCCGGAGGCATCCAAGTCTTGAGTTCCTTTGCTAATTGGTTCCCAAAAATGGTGGGGCTATTCTTGAATCCTTGAGGTAGTACTGTCCATGTAAGCTGCGTCTTTCTGCCTGAGTCGGCGTTTTCCCATTGAAAGGCAAATAGGTTTTGACTTTCTGTGGCTAAGGCTAGGCAGAAGAAGGCGTCTTTTAACTTTCAACTAATAATCCATACTGTAGAAATTTATCTCATATCTGGTTCCTTCATTTTCTGAAGTTTCCGCCTTATATCCTCGGCAGACTGTCATAGGAATAATAAAACCAGCTGTAGTTTACCCTCCTCAGATGAGGGATCTAAGGTGGTGTACTTTTGCATGGCTGTTCTTAAACGGTCAAGAAATTCCGTGGGTGTCTCAGATTATCCCTGTTTTATTGTATATAGTCTTGACCAATTACCTGATTTTGGTATTGCATTTTCCAAAGCAATTCTTATCCATTCCTGGTATCTTTTTAACAATCGATAATCACTGTCATCATTATAGTCCCAATTAGGGTCCATTCTAGGCACATGAACTTCCACCGTGCCTGCATTTTTTCTATATCTTTCCAATCTGGCTCTAAGTTCTTCACAATTAGCTCAAATCTTTTAGCAACTGCCTCTGGATCATCTTGGTACCCTTTTACTGCTTCTTTCCAGGAATCTAAATAATTTGTTATAAAGGGCACCTTTATTCTGGCAGGCCCGTTAGTTCTCATGGCTTGAATTATTGGCCCTGCTTTGCTCCTTGTATGAGCAGTTATTGGAGTAAATTCCTTTTGATTTAAATCATCTCTCATTCCTTCAGCTCCTGTTTCTTTACCTACACCTCCACCTATCTACACAGGAGATAGACGCAAAACAAAATCCTCCATTCTTTCCTCTGGTTCACTTAATTTTCAACATCTTTGTCCAATACTACATGCCAAACAACACCTCTTCATTTTCCCAGCACAATCCTTCCTCATATATTTTTTCATTGCCAATATTAAGGGATCTTGTGGTGCTAGGTTAATTCCACACTCCTTTTGCCACTCTGGGTGATTCCTCAGAGTGAAAAACATATCAGCATACATTACCCCATCCCATTTTCCTTCCCTCCTTAAAAACAACATTAGCTGTAACAAAGTATTATAGTTTAAAGTTCCATTAAAAGGCCACTTTTCTCCACATTCCAGCTTATAAAGTGGCCACCATTGATTAAAATATTTTATCAGTTTTCCCGTTCATACTTCCACCAGCAGACCCTCCAATATCCTTCCAATGACTCAAAACACATCCTAAAGGGCTTTTCTTTAAAATCCCACCACTTTGTCTTCCTCCCATTTTCCCAGTTCACATTCACTGAATACACTTATCACTTACAAAATGTAGCATGCACATATCTTTCCACAGCAACACCAAGAACCTACTATTATTACCAAGAATATAGCCAAAATCGCAATAACAATAATCAGCGTCAAATTCCACATTCAGTAAGTCAGGAAACCGAAATAAGCAACACTGTAACAAATGAACCTTATAGGCAAACTTGCCAGGTTCCAAATGGCAACTGAATGCCGACAAAACCAAAACAAAATCAATGTATACTTAAGGTGCTAGCCACAAAGTATACACCACCCTGCGAATTTTACCTTCCGACTTATAGGCAGTTCCAAATGACCGGTCTACCAAAGAAACAAACAAACAAAAAACAATGAAGAATACTGTCACTTACAGCAATTGGGTCCTTGTCTGCCTCCGCAGTGATCTGTTGAGTCAAGGTTTCCCTCCGAGAAATCCCGGGGGTACCCTAGGGAGTCCAGTTCCCAGCGGGTCCTGCAGCCAGGCAGAGAGGGGTCCCATCTGGGTTGCCAGATTGATTTGAAGAACGAAGTAAGAAATTTTCTTAGTGACGAAGTATTCTTTATTGGCAGCGCTGGATGCACGGGGGATCTCTCCGCCTAACGTGCATACCTGAAGTGACAAACTATCTCATATTTATACAGCAAAACAATTAATATTCAGTTAACGCCTATACATATTCATTACCTAATCCTGCCTACTCTCGCTTCGTATGCTACTTAGCTTATCAGTCCTTTGCGCTTGCGCAGATTCTTCCAAGAATTGTGGGCAGGGGGTCTTCGGGACGTGGGCAGTGGTCTTTGGGAGGAAGACCGTAGGTCTTCCTCGCAGTGCACTTTTCACCTTTTGCTAAAAAATGCTGAGTCAGCAGAGTTAGCTGTTTTCCAAGCTGCAGAGCCAGTTTCGGCTGACAACCTGTTATCTGTCTTTCCCCCCTTTGGTGTGTTTCAGCTCAAGTTTCAACAAGATGCTAGCAGGCACAATACACGAGGATGTCTTCTTCTCATTATATTTTAACTACAAGATTTATTCTATCCTAAAGTGAGTTCATACAATATCAAAGAAGCAAGTTGATAATGAACAAGCGAGAAACCTTATATTTCAGCAGCTAGCAATAGAAAACGCAAATATTGATTGCCAAAAAGCATTGCACCTTTTAAAAAATCCTGGTATTGATGACATGATTAATGCTTGTATGAATATCGGGACACATCAACATCAAATTGCGCTAGCGGCCCAGGCATTTGGAGCCGTGTCCCTCAATCGACTCCGATGCTCTAGGTGTAATCAGTATGGGCACACTTGTAGATACTGCCCACAAGAGAATACTAAAAATGGTAAGTCACAAGAAGTGTGTTCCAAGTGTGGAAAGGGCAATCACCGTACAAAGGAATGCTGGCTTAGATTTGATAAGGAAAGGCATCCTATTGTATCCACAGGAAACTCCCAAGGGAGTGTGGAAAGGGGGTGCGTGATGACAATGAATTCCTCTCAAGCGGCTGCAGCAGTCTATATGCCCAAACAAGCAGCGGCACCAGGGTGGATTTGGCCACCTCAACAGATATAACCCTGAATGACAACTCTGTTGCCTCAGTCCCCACTGGAGTCTACAGACCCCTGGGGAATGGTATGGCAGCACTTTTAATTGGCCGCTTCTCTGCCACTCAGATGGGACTCTGTATTGCCCGGTGTTATTGATGCAAGTTATACCGGGGAAATTAAAATAATACTTTGGACACCAACCCCTCCTTGTGTCATCCCCACGGAGAGTCGTATTGAACTACCGATTTATTTCCAACCTAGCCCACCAGCACAAGCTAATACTTCAAGAGGCACAGGTAGTTTTGGATTGACTGGAGTGCCGCAGGTTTATTGGGCACAACGAGTTACTACTGGCCGACCAAATTTAACTTGTATTTTACAGCACAGAGACCAAAAGGTTAAAATAACTGGAATTCTTGACAGTGGGGCTGATGTCACCATTATCCCTGCAACCTTTTGGCCACCAGATTGGCCACTGATGAGTTCTCACGCCTCATTATTGGGCATTGTAGGGTACACTCTCCCTAAACTGTGATCATCTCTGATTATCACTATCACAGGGCCTGAAGGCTTGAGTTGCTTCTGTTCAGCCTTTTGTTTTACATAGTCCTATTACACTGTGGGGAAGAGACTGTATGGGACAGTGGGGGCTTACCCTTAGCACAGATTTTTCTTAAGGGCCACTATTCAGCAGCAGACCCCACCCTTGAACTGGAAAACTGATAAGCCTATGTAGGTGGATCAGTGGCCCCTTTCTGGAGAGATACTGCTGCAGCTACATGAGTTAGTTGATGAACAACTTAAGGTGAGACATATTGTTCCTACAATTAGCACCAGGAACTCACCAGTGTTTGTAATATAGAAAAGGAATGGAAAGTGGAAACTGTTACTTGATTTGAGAAAGATTAATGAAGTCCTAGTGTGCTGGGTCTGCCTGGGATGGAGTTAACTTTCCCTGCAGCAGCCCACACAGTGCTGTGCTCTGCACTCATAGCTGGAACAGCACTGGTATCACTCCAGCGTTGTGTCTATTGCTGCATAGTGCTGGCACAGCATCAGGACTCCCTCCAAGCCCCCAGGAGCCAGCAGGCTGGGGATTTGCAAGTGATGGGGAGGGGACATCACTAGGGCAGCTGACCTAAACCAACCGAAGGGATATTCCATACCACATGAGTTGAGATAAAGACAGTTTATTAAGACAGGAAAATAATAATAGTAATAATGATAATAATAATAATAATAGTACTACTAATAATAATGAGTATGAAACAAGTGATGCACAATGCAAATGCTCACCACCCGTTGACCGATGCCCAGTCTATCCCCGAGCAGCCGGCCCCCCCACCCTGGCTACCCACCCCTATATATTGTTTAGCATGACGTCAGATGGTATGGAGTATCACTTTGGCCAGTTTGGGTCCTGGCTCTGTCCCCTCCCAGCTCCTGCTACACCCCTAGCCTGCCTGCTGGCAGGACAGAGCGAGAAGCTGAAAAATCCTTGGCTTAGCATAAGCATTGCTCTGCAACAGTTAAAACATCAGCATGTTATCAGCATTCTTCTCATCCTAATCCAAAACATAGCACCCTACGAGCTACTAGGAGGAAAATTAACCCTGTTCTAACTGAAACCAGGACAGCAAGTGATGGGGAGGGGACATCACCAGGGCAGCTGACCTAAACCAACCAAAGGGATATTCCATACCACGTGATGTCACACTCAGCAATAAAAAGGAGGACTCTCATGGGGGAGGGGACTGTCCTCCTGAACAACTATTATGCGTTTTGAGGCCCTGCTTCCCAGGACATGGCTGAACATCGCTTGTTGATGGGAAGTAGAGAATAACCTTTTTTTTTTTTTCTTTTTTCTTTCTCTGTTCTTCCGCATGGCCTTTTTTTTTTTTTTTTTTTCCCCTCTCCCTTTTCCCTTTAATTAGATGATGCTTATCTCAGACCTTGAGCTCTTTGTGTCATATGTTCTCCCCCTTCCTCTTTGAGGAGGGGGAGCGAAAGAGCAGCTGTGGTGGAACTCAGCTGCCCACCAGAGTAAAGCTGCCACACATAGAAGATATGGGAGCATTTCAACCAAGATTTCCATCTCCAGCTATACTCCCTCTGTTAGCGTTTGCGAAGACACATAACCACAAAGTGATTATATGAAGGTGCTTTTATTAGGCGCCGGAAGTTAGGGGCATGTTTGCTGTGGTGGTTTTACCGTACTGGGCAGCTGAACACCACAACCGCTCTCTCACTCCCCCTCCTCAGAGGAGGAGAGGAAGAAGTAAAGGAAAGAACAACTCACAGGCTGAGATAAGGATAATTTCATTAAAGGGAAAAATATATATATATTAAGGAAATATTATTAATTAACAATTCAACTAAAGGGAAAAAGGGAAAGGGGAAAGGGAGGGGGAAAGGGAACAACAAAACAAAACAAGTAAAAGCTATGTGGAAGTGCAGAGGAAAGAAATTATTCTCTACTTCCCGCAAATGAGCGATGCCTGACCACGTCCTTGAAGCAGGGCCTCAACGCACGTAGCCGGTGTTCGCGAGGACAGACGTTTTCGCAACGAAAGCCCACCCCTCCCCTCTTCCTCCTTCTTCCACCTTTTATTGCTGAGTGTGACATCATATGGTATGGAATATCTCTTTGGTTGGTTTAGGTCAGCTGCCCTGGTGATGTTTCTTTCTCACTTTTTGCCCACCCCCCAGGAGGGTTAGAGAAAGTCCTGATACTGTGCCAGCACTTCTCAGCAGCAGACACAACACTAGTGTGATAACACTGCTGTTCTAGCTACAAGTGCAGAGCGTGGCACTGTATGGGCTGCTGCAGGGAAAGTTAACATCCCAGCCAGACCCAGTACATCTGCCCAAATCTAACTTCGTTCAATTCGTTTACACAACAAACATTTATGCTCTTCAGAAACATACGTTTGCATAATACACTCATAATCATCAGTTGTCTTCATATTCATTGGATAAATGTATATTCCATCTTGTATAATCACAACCCCTTTATTAGTCTGATTGGTCCCTTTACTCATCTCTATTTACCTTTTTCAGTTACTTAGATACCTTACTGATTACATTGGATTTCTATGGTTTCTACCTTAGTTTTCAAACTATTCCTTCACCTAGCAATAATCTCCCAGATATCCATAATATTTATCCTAACTGTCTCTTGTTTAGATCAGATAAGCATTTATGGTATACGTTGCTAGCAGCAATACTGCCAGTACACCTGTTGCTATGTGAACATTTACCAACACCTCAGTCATGGGCATTAATAGTAATAGACTTAAAAGATTGTTTTTTCATCATTCCATTGTGTCCCCTCCATCAACGCCTCTGAACCACACTGTTGTTACCACTGGACTGTGCTACCAGAAGGAATGAAAAATAGTCCTACGACATGCCAGCAGTTTGTTGCTAACATTTTATCACCAATTCGTAAGCAGAACAATGATGTCTATATATATCGCTATATGGATGATATCCTGATAGCAGCACCGATGGATCAGAAGGCGGACTTAGTAGCATATTGTGTTATGCAATCAGCTGCTGCTGCAGGACTTAAAACTGCTGAAGATAAGATACAAAATACACCCCCTGGTTATATCTGGAAATTTTCACAACAGAATGTCCAACTGCAAACTTTAACCACAGGGACAAATATCAACACATTAAACAACTTGCAAAAATTGTTAGGCATCATAAATCGGGTTAGGCCGCTAACAGGAATCTCTACAGAAGACCTCCACCCTCTTTTTAAGCTATTATAAGGAGAGACAGATTTATCATTTATCATCGCCACAATGTCTAACCACAGAAGCTATAATAGCCCTGGGTACTGTGGGAAAGGAATTTGCAGGTGGCTTCGCGCTGTTTCACACGTCCCTGAATTAGAGATAATGAAGAAACAAGTGTTAGAAGCAAAAACTTGAGCAAGGTCAAGATAAATTAACTTGGCTACAATGTTAAAGCGTATGTAGTGGTGAAAAATGGCAATAAAGGCCTTCTGTTCAAGAGCCATCAGGAGTCCGTGTCTTTCATCCCTTCAGGGTACGGCTATATCTAAGATGACCCAACAAAAGGCACATAATCGAAAATTAAACCAGCCTATTAGTCTTTTTGTTGCTAATTCTCCATTTCAACCATAGGGGTTGTTGGCACAGTGGGTCATAAGTGACCCTGACTCACTGATAATATTAGAATGGATATTTTTACCCCACAAATTTACCAAAACAGTAACTACAGCCATAGACATGATGACGATGGCGGTACAGAAAGGGTGGGAACAGCTAATAGTATTAGATGGCAGCGAGCCTGATACTATTTACTTACCTATAGATCTGAAGCAGTTAGACTTTCTGCTTCGACACTCGTTGCCACTGCAATGTGCTTTTGCTGATTTTCCAGGGCAAATTAGTATTCACCTGCCTGCCCACAGGCTTTTACAGTCCCTTAATTCCCTTTACTTGTTACCAATTTCTAAACTGTCATTAACCCCTCTTGCAGGTGGTCTTACTGTCTTTACAGATGGATCGGGCAGAACCGGCCATGCAATCATAGTGTGGAAAAATAGTGCTGGTGCATGGGATAGTGATGTTTATGTTGCCACTGGCTCACCACAAACTGTTGAGCTAACAGCGGTGGTTCGTGTTTTTGAGCGATGGTCAGAACCCGTTAACATAGTAACAGATTCTGCTTACGCTGCAGGCATCATGATGCGACTTGAGTGTTCTTACTTACAAGTACCAACTAATCCACAGATATTTGCACTCCTTTTTCATTTGCAGTAGCTTCTGGACCACTGTTCAAAACCTTACTTTATCCAATGTTCGTTCTCACTCCTTCCTGTCCAGCCTTATTTCACAAAACAATGTGGAAGCTGATCGCCTCACAGGGGCAGTAGTTGTTCCTGATCAGTTTGCTCAAGCACATTTATCTTAATATTTTTACCACCAAAATGCAAAAGCGTTGCAACGCACTTTTCAATTAACCACTGAACAGGCCAGACAAATTATACAATCCTGCCCAGACTGCCAAATCACACTACCATCCCCTTCGATAGGTGTTAATCCTTGAGGGCTAAATTCCTTAGAGATGTGGCAAACAGAAGTTACACATTTGTCAGAATTCAGAAAACTTCACTATGTTCATGTTTCAATTAATACCTTTTCTGCCCGTGTTTTTGCGTCATTCTATTCAGAAAAGGCAAAGGATGTGTGTAAATGAGGGGAAGGAATTTGCAGGTGGCTTTGTGCTATTTTACACGTCCCTGAACTAGAGATAATGAGGAAACAAGTGGTAGAAACAAAAACTTGAGCAAGGTCGAGATAAATAACTTGGCTGCAGTGTTAAAGATGACATTTGCACAGTGGCCAATTGCTGGCTGGCTTGAGGTGCGTGTCTGAGGGTCTCTAACCAATTGTATGACTGATTCGGGCGCATGGACAGTGTATGGGGCTACGGGGAAAGTATATGCAGTGGAGAAAAATGGCAATAAAGGCCTCCTGTTCAAGAGCCATCAGGAGTCCATGTCTTTCATCCCTTCAAAAGGTGACCCTGACATGATCGGGAAGAGAGCAATGCTGAGAGAAGCGTCTGAAGGAACTCCAGCCGAACGACTCAAGCTGACGATGGGACTGCGCCTTTAATCCCGGGACATCACCTCAAGAAGCAGGTGAGTGGCTGGGGCATTAACTATGGGAGCTAATCTATCAGCCGTGGAGGAGGCGATAGCTAAGCTACTGACTCAACTCCTGGTAAAAAGAGGATTGAAATATGACCTGTATAAAGTGAAATTATTGCTAAAGTTCTTACAAAAGAATGGGCCCCCGGCAAAAGCTTTGGCAGTGTTTGATTTAAAAACTTGGGAAAATGCTGGGACAACTCTATGGGACGCTGCCTCGTGGAGAGATACAACAGCTGTTGAGGTGATGACGACCTGGTGCTTAGCGACTGAGACACTGAGATCATGGCAAGCGGAAAGAAGGGTACAGACATCGGCCGCACAGACTATGCAGGCGGGTGAAATAAAAAGCGGTGACTGCGTACCGCCAGAGAAAGCAAACCTGATAGACTTGGGTATAGAGGCAGAAACGATATCCATACCTGTGGCTGCCACTCTGCACTCGATGCCATTGCGGCCATCAGCGCCGCCCGCCCCCATTGCCCGCCCCACCGCCGGCTGCTGCGTTTCTCTGATTTGAGCGTCTGTCCGCTCGCACCGGGCGCTGCCACGTTCCACCTGCTGCTGTGCCTGGGCCCGCCGCCCCGTGGGCCACCGCTCGCAGCCTCCCCCACCCTCCACCAACGGGCCGGCCTCCCCTCAGCCCGCCGGCCCCTCTGCTGGTGCTGTGGGCCGCCGCCAGCAGCTCGGCCAAGGATGTGGGTGGATCCCCTGAAAAGGCAGTCACAGAGAAAGAATGTCTTCTCCCTGACCCATACAGATCAGTATCTCAGCTATTAGGAGTAAATGTTCTTCTGCTCAAGAGAGAGGATATAGTGCGTACACACCACAGGCTACCCTGTGGGTTTACCTGTGTGACCATAGAGAGGACATGAGAAAATGGGATGGGAAATCTACCTTGACCCTAGAGGCACAGGTACGTGAGTAACAAGAAAAAGCAATTGCAAAAAGGGGCTCTTCTGGGAAAATTGCTGCTCCTGTTTCGAGTGGGCAGTCGCCCAGAAACAGTAATGAATACTATGACCAGGACTAGAGGGGCTCTGCCTCCAGCCAGGGGGAGGAAAGGGATAATCGGGCTTATTGGGCTGTGTGGATTCGATGGCCTGGCACATCAGACGCACAGGAGTACAAGGCTCTAGAGGACACTGGTGCACAGTGTACTGAAATGCCATCAACCTATAAAGGGGCAGAACTCATCTCTATCTCTGGAGTGACAGGGGGATCCCAACAGCTAACTGTATTGGAGGCTGAAGTGAGTCTAACTGGGAATGAGTGGCAAAAGCATCCCCTTGTGACTGGCCCAGAGGCTCTGTGCATCCTTGGCATAGACTACCTCAGGAGAGGATATTTCAAGGACCCAAAAGGGTTCCACTGGGCTTTTGGCATAGCTGCCTTGGAGACAGAGGACATTAAGCAGTTGTCCACCTTCCCGGTCTCTCAGAGGACCCTTCTGTTGTGGGGTTGCTGAGGGTTGAAGAACAGCAGGTGCTCATCGCTACCACTGCAGTGCACCGATGGCAATAGCATACCAACCAAGACTCCCTGATTCCCATCCATAAGCTCATTCATCAACTTGAGAATCAAGGAGTGATCACCAAGAGTAGCTCACCCTTTAATAGTCCCATATCATAGAATCATAGAATATCTGAGCTGGAAGGGACCCACAAGGATCATCGAGTCCAACTCTTCGGTCCCCAAAAGACCACCCAAAAAATCAGACCATGTGTCTGAGAGCATTATCCAAATGCTTCTTGAACTCTGGCAGGCTCAGTGCCTGATATCCAATTTGCTCCTGATATCCAATTTGAACTTCCCCTGTCCCAGCTTCAAGCTGTTCCTTTGGGTCCTATCGCTGGTCACCAAAGAGAAAAGATCGGCGCCTGCCTCTCTGCTCCCCCTTGTGAGGAAGTTGTAGACCACGGTGAGGTCTCCCCTCAGTCTCCCCTTCTGCAGGCTGAACAAACCAAGTGACATCAGCTGCTCCTCGTATGTCTTTCCCTCTAGGCCCTTCACCACCCTTGTAGCCCTCCTCTGGACACTCTCCAATAGTTTCACATGCTTTTTTTTTACTGTGATGCCCAAAACTGCACACAGTACTCGAGGTGAGGCTGCGCCAGTGCAGAGTAGAGTGGGACAAGCACTTCCCTTGACCAGCTACCAATGCCGTGCTTGATGCCCCTCAGGATACGGTTGGCCCTCCTGGCTGACAGGGCACACTGCTGGCTCATATTCAGCTTGCTATCAACCAAAACCCCCAGATCCCTCTCTGCGGGGCAGGTCTCCAGCATCTCATCCCCCAGTCTGTACGTATAGCCAAGGTTGCCCCTTCCCAGGTGAAGGACCTGGCACTTGCTCTTGTTAAACTTCATATGGTAGGTAATTGCCCAGCTCTCTAATTTGTCCAGATCTCTCTGCAAGGCCTTGACGGAGTCAAGACCTCCACCCAATTTGGTATTGTCCGCGATCTAGCTCAAAAATCCTTCAAGTCCTTCATCCAAATAATTTATGAAAACATTGAAGAGGACTAGTCCTAAAATGGAGCCCTGAGGAACGAACCCCACTAGTGACAGGTTGCCAGCCTGATGTAACCCCATTTACAAGAACTCTCTGGGCCCAACTCGTCAGCCAATTGTTCACCCATCTTATTATGCTTTAATCTAACTGTATTCTGGTCATTTTGTTCAGAAGGACTTAAGGAGTCCATTCTTCCCAGGGATGGATATCTAGCCTTGTTAACATTGGAATAATTATTTGGAATCCATGGAAACCTGGCTTTAACACTGGAATGATTCTTTCTCCTCACTTTTTTTTTTTAAAAAAACTGAAACTGTATATAAATTGTGTTTCTGCAATCACTGGGCAGAAAACAGAGGAGCAGAGGTGGGAAATGCTGCCCAAATGTTCTCTCACTATGATCATAGTTAATAAATCTTGTGTTTTTACATATGCGTGTTGTGGTTTAACCCGGCCAGCAGCTAAACACCACACAGCCGTTCGCTTACCCTCCCCCCTCCCTCTCTGGGATGGGGGAGAGAAACAGGAAAGTAAAGCCTGTGAGTTGAGACAAAGACAGTTTATTAAGACAGGAAAATAATAATAGTAATAATAATAATAATAATAATAATAGTACTACTAATAATAATGTGTACAAAACAAGTGATGCACAATGCAATTGCTCACCATCTGCTGACCGATGCCCAGTCTATCCCCGAGCAGCCGCCCCCCCCCCATCCCGGCTAGCCACCCTTATATATTGTTTAGCATGACGTCAGATGGTATGGAATACTCCTTTGGCCAGTTTGGGTCAGCTGTCCTGGCTCTGTCCCCTCCCATCTCTTGCTGCACCCCGAGCCTGCCCGCTGGCAGGACAGAGCGAGGAGCTGAAAAGTCCTTGGCTTGGTACAAGCACTGCTCTGCAACAACCCAAACATCGGCATGTTATCAGCATTCTTCTCATCCTAATCCAAAACACAGTTATATAGGATACAAGGATAGGAGTTGGACTCGATGATCCTTATGGGTCCCTTCCAGCTGGGGATATTCTATGATTCTACGATTCTATGATTAACGTTAAATCAGCATATTTTGAGTACACCAATCAAACAGATTCTGCCCTAAATATCTTACATTCAGAGCAAACCCCTTGGCCCTCATCACATCACCAGGCACAAAAGATGCAAAAAGCACTTGGAAGCCAAGAACTGTCCTTTGTCTCACCCCCTCTTCGGATGCCTAACAGCAGGTGGGGAAGGCTTTAACTTATTAACTTAAAATTCATGAGATTGATGGAATAAATGATTTTGGTAATTTCAGTGCATGACAGATGCTTCCAATTTATTCCTTAATTTCCCAAACAAATTCAGGATAACAGTAGAGAATTTTTAACTGAATCCACTAGTTGTATTACTATTTCTCTGAATACAATGAAAATGTGAATGACAGTGTTCCACTCATTTTCCTTCAAACAAGCAATGAATCAAATTCAAATCAAATGAGGCTGACTGGCCTATAATTTCCTGGGTCCTCCTTCTTGCTCTTCTTGAAGGCTGGAGTGACGCTGGATTTCTTCCAGTCCTCAGGCACCTCTCCTGTTCTCCAAAACCTTTCAAAGATGATGGAGAGTGGCCTAGCAATAACATTGGCCAGCTCCCTCAGCCCTCGTGGGTGCATCCCATTGGGGCCCATGGATTTGTGGTGTGAGAAAAATCTCAATAATTTTGAAAAAATACACTTGAACCCTTGAGGTACACTTTTTCATTTATCAGGGAACTAGCTTCCTGAGAAGCCCCAACTCCCCTGTTCTGAATTTATAACAGCAATCTCTCCTCCTTCTTCCACTCCGGATACTCCTATTTGAAGTGGCCGGCCTGGCCACACTTAAAACATCTTCTCAAAGCCTGTCCCTGCTAGGATTTAGGTTGCAACACGTAGCTTTCCTTGCCTGCCATTCCTTCATCTCTCTTCCTCTCCTTTCCATCCTGGGCCTGACTCCTCCCGAAAGTCCCTCTATCTCTAGTCCTCTGCTTCACTACCCAGTACGCTGTGAATACCATTTATTTCGCTCTCTACTTTTGCTTCTCATCTCCCCTCCTGGCATACACCTTCATACTACCTACACTGTTCACTCCATCCTCCCACCTTCTGGAGCTTTTTCTGCATATCTGGACAGGCTTTAATCACAAAATGAACTTTAAAGAGCCCTTGGGCTCTTTTCTAATTCTGACTCCGATCTCTCATATGATTTCTATGTTGTCGGTTGTTATTATTGCAGTGGATATTTCTGCTCTATCGGAATTACTCTCGGTCGGGGGGGGGGGTGTTAATTATTTCCCATTCTTGCACAGCTGCCTGCCAAATCATTCCCCTCCTAAACATTCTTCTCCAGTGAATAACATGGTCAAGATCGACATTTCCCGCCCAGGAATACAAATTAGGCCTTAGAAATGGATTTGACTGTTCTGCTAGGCCCTCAATTAAAGACTTCATTTCCTTCTTAAAATTTCTAACCTCTCTGCTGGTAAAGGGGGAGTGGCACTGGCCCTGCAGCGCCCCTGCACGTCCCTGAGGCCCCACTAGGACCGCCTTGCCTCTGCTCCCATCCCTCTGCGCTCCCCCGGCACGACCTCTCCAGGGACAGCGTCAATTGCTCCTCCTGGAGCAGCTGCTGCTGCCTCAATATTAGGAGCAATATTAGGATTATAGGGAGCATAACTTGATTCCTTCTCCAAAAAAGGAGTCTTATTGTTTACATGTAAATTTCAAGCCTGAATTTTCATCAGACCCATATTTTGGCCAAAATACTGAAGTGCCTTTTATTGGCTTTTTAGGCCAGACAATTACACAATATCAACCCATATTTATTTATTTATTTATTTATTTATTTAATTTAAATCTTTTTCCCTAGTTTTTGGGTTGTTTTTCCAAATCCTTATCATTCTCCCCAAAGGACTATCTTTAGGCACGATCCCGGGGTCTCCACCTCCACCCTCCTGACTCTTGGAACCCTTAATCTCCATCTCTTCCTGAGGTGCTGCTATGGACTTTAGCACCCGCAGGGTACCACACGACTTCACCTAGGATTAGGACAGAGGTGGGGTGTACTGCCGAGCACCTCACTTCACCGTGCTCGGGGTACCGTACACCTAAGGGCCCAACCCCCCGAGACTCTCACTTGTCTCTCTTTCGCTTCGTCTGTCTCTGGCCACGCCCCTCGCAGGGCTACGGAACCACAGGTCGAGACTCCACACTCGCTTCGCACTAAAAGTGTATCTCTTTCACACTCCACACAAGAGTCTCCCTGAACCCACCCCAAGGCAATATACGGTAAAGTTTCCCTTATCTCGGTCCATGCACAGACTTCCCGGTCCAGGTTATCAGCAGTAATGCCTCTGCCTGTGTCTGTACTGTGTCTGGGCTGTGTCTGTGGTATGTCAGTGCTGACCTCCATTTTCCCTAGTGTTTTGCAGAGCCTGTCTTCAGATTAACGGTCTCGGTCCTTTGCCAGACATACCGAGACAACCCACCACCCCCGACGGGACCGCTGAAATCAGCGGGGTGCACCTTCCTGTCTGTGGTGGCAAGAACTCTCTGGGAGACGACAAGATCCCAGATGAACCCCCAAATTGTGAAAAAAATCTCAAATAATTTTCTTCAGACAGGACCTTCTGTGAAGCTATTTCATTCACGATTGCAATGGCGGGCGTCCGGCCAATTAGGAGCGCATTTTAGTAAACATATCATAACCTTTTATTCCCTATTACCTGACACCTGATCACCTCCCCTGTTTCCTCATTGTCTGAGTACTACAGGTTCACAAGCTATATGACACACCTCTATACCATATATATACAATTTTTTTTTGATCGACCCTTTAATTTTTCCTTTTTCTTTTTTTTTTTCTCCTTTCTTATGTTTTGAGAACTTGTGATCTTTGGTTTTTTACTGTTCTCACACTGCTCATCCTGTTTTTCTCAAGCTTCTACCTTATTTTGGAACAGTGAGGCCTTCTACTGTCCACTTATCTACTTAGCATTTATCTTTGTTATGACTACACAACTACCTTTGAATATAGAAGGTTAGTTTTCTACTGCAAAAACACACTCTACTTCAAAAACATGTTCTACTGCAAAAACACAACTTAGTTCCTCAGAGTGGGTATCACATTTGCCTATATGATCTCTAACCTGATCCTCCTCGACCAGGCTGTCCCCCTGCAGACCATGGAGAAACATAGTGGAACAGACTGTATTTATTTATTTATTTGTTTGTTTTAAATCTTTTTCCCTAGTTTTTGGATGCTGCAAACTGTAGAGGAGCCCAAAGTGGAGCAGGTGGATCTGACCCGAAGGAGGCTGCAGCCTATGGACGACCCTTGAAGGAGCAGGCTCTGGGCCAGACCTGCAACCTGTGGAGAGCAACCCATGGTGGAGCAGGTGACCCGGAGGAAGCTGTCACCCATGTGGGACCCATGCTGGAGCAGTCTCTTCCTGAAGGACTGCACCCCCATGGTACAGACCCATATTGGAGCAGTTCTTGAAGAACTGCAGTCTGTGGGAAGACCATGTTGGATCAGTTCAGGAAAGACTACATCCCGTGGGAGGGACCCCATGCCAGAACAGGGCAAGAGAGTGACCTTGAAGGAGCAGCAGATGACAAAGTGCTACGGACTGACTGTAACCCCCATTCCCCATTCCCCTGCATTGCTTGGAGGGAGGAGATAGAAGAGGGTGGATGGGGGGAAGGTGTTCTGGGGCCTCCAGCACAAGAAAGATGTGGACCTGTTAGAACGGGTCCAGAGTAGGGCCACAAAGATGATCAGATGGCTGGAACACCTCCCATACGAAGAAAGGCTGAGAGAGCTGAGGCTGTTCAGCCTGGAGAAGAGAAGGCTCCATGGAGACCTCCTTGCGGCCTTTCAATACTTAAAGGGTTCTTATAAAAAGGATGGAGAGGGACTCTTGATTCGTGTAGATAATGATAGGACAAGGGGGAATGGTTCTAAACTGAAAGAGGGGAGATTTAGATTAGAGGTTAGGAGGAAATTCTTCACTCAGAGGGAACAGGTTGCCCAGAGAGGTTGTGGATGCCCCATCCCTGGAGGCGTTCAAGACCAGGTTGGATGGGGCCCTGGCAAACCTGATCTAGTGGGTGGCATCTCTGCCTATGGCAGGGGGGTTGGAACTAGATGATCTTTAAGGTCCCTTCCGACCCAAGCCATTCTATGATTCTACGATTCTATGATTCTATGATTATCTCAACCCATGATCTTTTTTTTTCATTGTATTTTCTCCCCTGTTCTGTTGAGAAGGGGAAGTGAGAGACTGGTGTGGTGGACCTTAGTTACCCATCGGCTGTTAAACCACCACAAGTGGACAAAGGTATTTCTGAATTAACTTTAACCATAAATTTCTTTTTAAATTACAAGTTTGGAGAGAACTAACCAGTTTTTAATGACTTCAGAGCAGCTAAACTGTGTTAGACTGAATTTCAGGGTAGTATCTTCATTATAAGTAAATATCTATGTAATCACAATCGCAAAAATTGACCTAAAGTTTTATTTTATTCCTGGATTTTGCTCTGTCCAAAGATTCACGCCAAGCAAGTCAAGAGAGTTCTTCTATCTTTATGACTAGATAATTAAGTTTAAGAAGTATAGCTATTTTTCACATCTAGTCACTAAAAGTGTTAACCAGAAGCAAACAGAAAAACTATGTAATTTCAGATTCTATTCTATGTACTCAAAACCCGGGAAAGACAGAGGCTAATGAGACATTTCTTAAAGTAGTTTAGATGCTAATATTCCTGCAACAGCCCTTACATACAGTAAACTAAGATCAACTGCATCTGGAATAACCAATGGGCAGGCGGTAGTCTAAAAAATACTCATTTCTCTTTGTTCTAGAGCATGGAAAAGCAACTTTGCCACACTTGCAACACAAACAGAAGTGAGAGGAATGAAGCCTGAAAAGCACAGTGCAGGAAGGGAAGAAGTAATGCCATTCTTATCTGTTTGAAAAAATAAAAATAAAAAAATATAGGAAGGTCCAAAAGCAACTGGTAACCAGGTTTTCTTTCTAATCCCTCTATTTCTTTGATAATCTCTGTATAGAGGCAATCTACATCCAAAATCTCCCATGCAACAGAGTTGTGTATCAGCCAGATTATTGTTACAGGACTCGTGCAAATATTTTAAGGTAGAACGTAAAGCAGCTTAACTGTTCAGCTTGATCTTCTACTGTTACTTAGCACAGCACTAAATGCACAATAATACAATGAATAAATTGCATTCCCCTTCCCCACTACCAATTTTCCCATCAGAAAAATTTGTCAGAATGCAGTGTCTTGCCATAAGCATATTTGCAATGCAGCTCCAGAAAAAATCAATACAGTATTCAACACAGTTCCATTACTTTCCAGAATGGAGCAAATAACATTAATAACTACTACCAGGGCTTCGTGTAGATGCAGAAGAGCCCAACACTGCATGTACAAGGCCCAGGTGGAATAAAACCACAGCTCCCCTTAGCCTCTTCTCCCCTCTAACCTGTTCTGAACACAATACTAATTTTGGTGAATCCCAAACTGCCCAGCCTCAAGAAAAATAAAAACTAAAATATTCACAACAGAATGGGGAAAAGAAAACCTATTATTAAAATTAGATCTGAAAACTGTTTTTTAATAGTGCAATGCTTCCACACCCATCGTGCCTTACTTTTAAGACTGGATACATTTGAACAAGCCTTGCAAGGAAAACGGCACAAAACCCTGCATTTTGCAGAACTTTCTACAGAGGGCTTTCACATAAGCAGGGCCTTTAAATACACATTTCAACCTGACATGGTATCTTAAAAAGATGGACTGAGTTCTGATTTTCTGATTTTTATTTTTACTTTAAGTAAGTACAGAATACTTTGCTCATTGTTGCACTTTCTTATTACTAAGACTATAACCACACATATGACGAAGCCTGAGACTTTTCTTTTGAGAGTACAAGGTTGTCTCTCAGATATAAAGGGCACATTGTTTAAACAAAAGCAAACTGAATTCCTCTGTGTCTGTGTGTGTATGTGTGTGTGTGTGTACACACTCGTGAGTTCTAGGTCTGGTCTCAACCTCATTGAATATCTCTTCATCACACTCACTCCCTCACCAGATGCCTCTTAAAATATAACTTCTGGACTAGGAGAGTCATCATCCTTTGATACTTTAGGCCTGAACAGCTTCAGAATTAGATAACTAAAAGTGGAAGAGCTAAGTTTCTAATTTGCATGAAGTCTTTGCATTGTTTAGATGGCCATTGATTTAGAATACACTGGAAAACCATGAGCTCAGCTAAAATCATGCCCAAGGCACCTATACTAATGAGAAACTTGTAGTAAATCAGTGTTATATCACTAGATAATGGTCTTCTCTTTGTAGTACACTAACGCATAGACATAGATTTGGAAAGTTGTTATTTAAAGAGTAATCATCTAAGAGCTTTACATCAAATTACAGTCCTAATTGTTGGTATAACTTTACCCTGGTGGAACCCACTATTGTGACTTGTGTGTGGCGATTACATTACACCGATGCAGGGTTGTGGGAACCACACTGTACAGGGCTATCATTTAGGTTCAAAATAGATATGCTTGAACCTGAGCCAACTACTCCACTTGGTCTAACTCCATCCACCCCATCTGATGTACTGCAGTATAGAGCTAGAAACATACCCATTGTTAACATAACATCTCATAATGACCCTTGGAAACATTCATTGTCACGATATAGTGCAAGTGTTGGAACACTGCAAAACAAAAATAACTTAAATCTCTCCACTCTAGTTATAAAAGGAGATGAAGTGTTTTCAAAAGATGAATGGAGTTGGAATGACTCTCTTCGGATGGCTGAACTTCAAGCCATTTCAGGACAGGCAATACAAATCAGTTGCCAAATAACTATTGGGTCTACTTACAATAGGCTGACTGAAATTAAGACAATTTATACTGACTCCTCCAGACCACAAAATTATAATACCAATTGTAGCAAAATAACCAAACCAAATTCTGATTGCTGGTACAATTTTACCTTCACCAAACCCATAATTGTGTACTGTCTTTGGGGTTACAGAATTACTATTTGAATTTATGATTGATACAGTAACATCTGCATCGACTGCAAAGGATAAGAAGCGTCTGCCCCACAAATATCTGAAAATGTACCAACTTGGCCTCCCATTAGTCTAACTCTTTCCATCTTCAACACAGGTCCTTACAGAATTAAAAACATGGGACAACAACGTGTTATCTTTAACCCTAGCTGGTCTCTAAAAAGGGTAGAGCTAGCACTACACATTAATATCTCAGAAATCAACCCAAAATGTACCACCTTTTTGAGAACTGCCTATACTGGCTGGTTGGCATAGTTCCATGGACATTCTCTGAAATGATTTCGGCGCATGCTGCAAGATGCCACTGGATTACTGGGAACAAGATTAGGTATATTAAATAGCATAGATGCCGAGGTCCTAATGAGTAGAATAACTGCTACTACAGATGACCTAAGGAAATTGGAATGACCAATAAAGTCATCCTTATCAGCTTTAGGAGCAAGTCAATGGCTTCTAACAGACATTTTACCCCACTGAAGAAAATGATCATCAATTAATTGTAAATGCCCTTGGAGAAAACCAAGACGATACTTCCTTGGCTTTGAGTTGCATCCAAGTGCAGTTATGGATACAGTCTGTAGCAGCAGCTGTTATTAGAGGGGGGGAGGGAGGAACCTTACCCACTGAAATTCGGAAATTAATTTGGGATAATTCTTCAGAATTTGAAAAGGAGTTCCAAGCATGGTGTCAATTATTTAACTTTACCTATTATGCAGAAAGCGATAAAATTATTGCCTTTATACTTAATATAAACAATGCCACCGTATACAATGTATATCCAATCATTGCATTAGGACTCAATCATAATGGAACTATACTTTATCCTAAGGAGCATAAAGCATGGGCCCATCAAAAGGGAGAAAAGTGGCAGACAACTGATGTGAATGCATGTATTGTGCGCGAACAAAAAGGCTTCATTTGTGAAAGTAACACACTCGAGGCCCAAGACATTTGTCTTGACACTGAACAAAATATTTGTCAGTTTGAGTTACATCCCAATGAAACCCCTGAAACTGTACTTGTATATATTAGGAAAGGCCGTGTTTGCATGAGAACCTGTTGTGATTCCGTAGTCATAGATGATACTACTGTAGATACAAGTAATCACTCCATTGTTTGTGTTTGTGACTTTACCAAAAGTCTAAGATGTGATTTTAGTTACTCAGCTCCCGTCACAACTCACCAACTTATTACAACCAATTATACTTTACTTCGCAACCTGCTGCCTACCCCTGTTGGAATGAACCTCACACTGGTGAAGAAATTACTATCACATGAAGATTTGAAGCGGTTGGTGAAACAAGTTCAAGAAGATGGACAAAAAAACTTTGATTACTGTCCATCATGATTTGGAAGAAATACATCAAGTGTTGGAAAGAGTAAAGAAGGATGGAAAACACCACTGGAGGGACACTGGAGGCTCGGATGGTTGCCAACTGCCACGGGAATCTTCAACAAGATGCTTCATCCTGTCATTGTTTTATTAATACTCACTGCATTGTCTTTCATATTGACAATATGTTAAACTATGGCTTATGATGAAACTTGTAGTATCCCTACAAGATGCACATATACTCGATAATCCTCACCATATGTGATACACCTGATATATTTCAAATGTCATGAAGCTTGTGTGACTATAGTCACGGAGTGGATTATGTGGAATAATTGCCTGAGGTGACTTAGAAATTAAGCTTATATTCACATTTTTAAGAAAAGTTACAGCACTGAAGAAGCTTCCAGGGTGGAGTGTAGCTGCATTCCATAGAAGGTCCCTAGGCCTCCAACCTTAGATGTTGGCCACACCAGGGGAACTTGGTGTGCTGACTCTAAGAGGAACTGTACGGAAGGTGGAGCGGAGTGGAGACACTGTGGCCAGGCTCTGTGATAAGATGGGAACTCAAAGGTACATCGGAACCAATAAGCTGCATATTTGCTACCCTGGGCCAATGGCCTGCCATGTTTTTGACAAAATGCTGTCCTTTTGGTGAACTTTGCTCATTATAATATCATTATAATACCAAAACACACCTCCATCCCAAAGGTTACCTGCCTCCAAGGTGTGACCACCTCTCACTGAGCATGCGCTCTGAATTTCTCTGAGCCTATACCTTTAAGCAAAAGCAAGAAAATTTAGCACCAATCGTAACAAAGGTATGTATGACTAGAGTCACTCAAGCTCCACCTGACTGGTAAAAAAAATGATATAAATTAGCTTAAGGGAGAGAGGATGTTAGGGAAGGTATCATCGCAAAGGAAAAGATATTATCTCGAAATATACCTTCTGACTTTTTGGGATCAGTCGACAGGCTGAGCCTCTCTTCCCCCCCCCCCCCATTGGGATGCCTTTGGGTAAGATTCAAACACTTGGTTATACCAAGTGCCTCCCCGGGAAACTTAGAAATCTCTATAGAGTTGCTTCATATCTTTTAACATGTTTGTAACCAGGCTGTATTACTCATACTTTTGGTATTTGCACATGCTTTGCAGACAGTGAATTTATCATTGGCAATCCAAAGAACCCATGTATCTGTTGTTTTAATAAATTGCACTGCTCATTAATCTAGCCGTGGTAGGTCTCATGGAACGCGACCAAACTCTTTTAAGTGTGGCCATGGTAGTTCATGGAACGCGACTAAACTGAGGGTATATTACGTTATTTGTGCATCCATAATCGTGATAGTTCAGTACACTGAACACAACCAGACTTGTAACGACTAATTGGGCTTCACTCCCAATTACCTTAACCTTTAATGCAACAGAGTAATCATCTAAGAGCTTTACATCAAATTACAGTCTTAATAGACAATCATAAAGAATAAATGTTTTCCAAGAAAATCCCCATAAAAGTGATACTGATTCTACTTATTGCTTTTATTAAATAGCAAGCAGAAACAGTTTAATTGCCTCCCCTAGTTAGAAGTGATAGCCTCTTACAGTATTTCAATCTACTGCAGTCTGTAGGGTTTCAAGACTACATATCTCCTCAGGTACTGGCTTGACATCCGGTTAAGAGTCCTGCATGATAACAGGATTTGTGGTAGGGTAAGAGCAGTGTTTGGGAAGCAGACATCCCAAGAACACACACACAAAACATTCATCTGACATTTGTCTTGAGACACCGAGAGTAAAAATAATCTCAACATGATGAATGAGAAGGATTGCTATGTTTGTTTTCAGCAGAAGTAGGACTTCAACCAAAGAGCTGATCTATACAATCTTTATAATGCATGGAAATACTGAAACAGATCAAATGCAACCTTAAGGCATTACATTCATTACCTTCACTGAATCAGCATGGAGATCATCCCCCGTAGTATTCAGGACACTTACTTATGCGTTGCCAAGCCAGGAGAGCTGTTTTATATTTCTCATGCTTATTTCATGGTCATAAAACTACTGTGACAGAAGATAATTTAAGCATGGTAGAGGTCTCCACGCATTGCTACCTGACAAAGTAGTTTATTAGCCATTTCAGTCTGATTTACAGAGTCCATCTGTTTAGGCATTTATACCTTAATTTTTTCAAAAGAGATTCAAAATTTCAAAATTGTCAAATTTAACAGTTAACAATGTTTATGGCTCCTAACAGCTTTATAGCAGCGTAATTAAGTTTAAAATCTTTGGTGACAGGAGGAAGACTACCAGCAAAATTTCGACCCTGGATATGGGGAGAACAGACTTCAGGCTGCTCAGGGAATTAGTTAGTAAGGTCCCCCGGGAAACTGCTTTTGAAGACATTGGGCTCCATCAGTGCTGGTCACTTTTTAAGTACCACCTCTTAAGAGCACAGGAACAGGCAATTCCAAAATGTCAGAAGTCAAGCAGGCGGGGCAAAAGGCCAGCTTGCCTGAGCAGGGATCTTCTAGAGCTTAGGTGGAAAAAGAAAGTGTATGGCCACTGGAAGCGAGGTCGGGTGACATGGGAGGACTACAGAGATGCTGTTCACCATTGTGGGGAGAAAAATTGTGTGGTCAAAGTGCAATTAGAGTTGAAGCTGGCCAGTACTGCGGGGGACAATAAAAAGGGCTTTTTAAAAGTATGTTAACAGCAAAAGGAAGACCAGAGAAAACATTGGTCTGTTACTTGATGAGGACGGTCAGCTCACAAATAGGGACGTAGACAAAGCAGAGATGTTTAATGCCTTCTTTGCCTCCGTCTTCAACACCGATGATGGGCCCTGGGACCCCTGGAACCCTGAGTTGGAGGACCATGACCGTGACAACTATAAACTCCCAGCCAACCAGGAATTTGTGCAGGATTTGCTGCTCCAGCCAGATGCATACAAGTCTATGGGGCCCGATGGGATTTATCCCAGGATACTCAGAGAGCTGGCTGATGTCATCATGAGACATCTCTCAATTATTTTTCAACAGTCTTGGGAATATGGAGAGGTCCCAGACGACTGGAAGCTGGAAAACATTGTTCCAATTTTAAAGAAGAGCAAGAAAGACCTTGGTAATTACAAGCCTGTCAGTCTCACGTCAGTGCCTGTTAAAATTATGGAGATTATTCTGGGAGTTATCAAAAGACACCTGCAAGACAACACAGACATTGGTCAAAGCGAACACGGGTTCACGAGGGGAAAGTCCTGCTTAACGAACTTAATTTCCTTTTATGACAAGGTTACCCTCCTAGTTGACCAAGGGAAGCCAGTAGATGTGATCTTTTTGGATTTCAGCAAAGCTTTCGATACTGTTTCTCACAGCATCCTTCTGGAAAAAAATGTCCAGCATACAGCTAGATAACACATAATACAACAGGCAAACAATTGGCTGACAGGTCAGTCTCAAAGGGTTATAGTAAACAGGGTTACATCAGGCTGACAGCCAGTCACTACTGGGGTTCCACAGGGCTCCATTTTAGGGCCGGTTCTCTTTAATGTTTTCATAAATGACTTGCATGCAGGACTTAAAGGTATACAAAGTAATTTTGTGGATGACACTTAATTGGGAGGAGCTGTTGACTCCCTCGAGGGTAGAGAGGCCTTGCAGAGAGATCTTGATAAATTAGAGGGCTGGGCAATGTGACGGGTATGCTCTACTCCTGCACTTGACATAAGTCTTGCTCAGGCTTATGAGCCACAGTAGGCCTCGATGTGATGACTGTTCCTTGCACATAGGAGTTCCAGAACACGGTAAGGAATCTGAGTTTGACTATAAGTCAGTCACATTATCTTATAAATATAGCGGCCTGATTGCATCTCAGACTCTGCAGCATGGACAGTAGCCTAACTTGCAGAATACCAGAACTGTACATTCTGGAAGGTACCAGAATGACAGGGTTGGTGGAAAATACCGAAATTGCCTTATCTGAACCGTAGCCAGGATGGAAAAGTATTCACTAACAGTCAATTATCTTGTAGTCCTATAAATAGTAATCCTGAGAAAAGAGCCCCTTGAGCTCTCCAGGGACAGCAGCAGGCTGCACCCGCAGTCTCCCCCTGAGCTGGGAAACCCCTCCAGGTACCCAGAAAGGTATTTTAGCAAATTCTGTTGAAATCATTGTGTTAAATTGGCTGATGATTAAATGCTGATTAAGTGCTGTTAAAAATCATATAATCTAACCCTGCTATTTACCGTAAAAGTATAAAATAAATCCTAAATTGTTGCTACATTAAAGTCGTGTAAAATCTGTTCTGCGACAGGCAATCACCAACAATATGAAGTTTAACAAGAGCAAGTGCTGGATTCTGCACCTGGGAAGGGGCAACCTTCCTATACGCACAGACTGGGGGATGAGACGCTGGAGAGCAGCCCTGCGGAAAGGGATCTGGGGGTTTTGGTTGATGGCAAGTTGAACACGAGTCAACAGTGTGCCCTGGCAGCCAAAAGGGCCAACCCTATCCTGGAATGCATCGAGCATGGCACTGCTAGCCAGTTGAGAAAAGTGATTGTCCCGCTCTACTCTGTACTGGTGCAGCCTCACCTTGAGTAGTGTGCAGTTTTGGGCACCACAATATAAGAAGAACAAAACACTATTAGAGAGTGTCCAAAGGAGAGCTACGAAGATGGTGAAGGGTCTAGAGGGGAAGACATATGAGGAGCGGCTGAAGTCACTTGGTTTGTTCAGCCTGGAGAAGAGGAGGCTGAGAGACCTCATCGCATCCCACAGTTTCCACACAAGGGGGAGCAGAGGGGCAGGTGCTGATCTCTTCTCTCTGGTGACCAGTGATAGGACCCGAGGGAAGGGCATGAAGCTGGGACAGGGGAGGTTCAGGCTGGATATTAGGAAACGTTTCTTCACTGAGATAGTGGTCGGGCACTGGAACAGGCTCCCCAGGGAAGTGGTCATGGCACCAAGACTGCCGGAGTTCATGAAGCTTTTGGACAACACTCTCAGTCATATGGTTTGGTTTCTGGGTGGTCCTGTATGGAGCCAGGAGTTGGACTTGATGATCCTTGTGGGTCCCTTCCAACTCAGGATATTCTATGATTAAAATAGTGCTCATGTCTTGTTACCCAGCTAGAAAAAGGAAACTGAAAAGTTTAAGGACAAGACTTTGGTTTTTGAACACCTAAAAAAAAAAAAAAAAAAAAAAAAAAAAGCAAGAAGTCAACAGGTAGCAAACAAACAAAAATGCAACAAACAAACAAACAGGAAAAGAGAAAACAAACAAACAAACAAAAAACAGTTTCCACAGCAAGATTTGTCTATTCCATATGCTCAAACAACAGATTGTCACATATCTTTAGATCTTAAAGCTTCAGTCTGACTCTGTGGAAGTTATTATATCCCAGAGTTTAGAATTAGCATGATTTCTAAGTTTCCCTAAAACTATAGTATCCTCTCTTTGAAATGGGTCCCTGAATCCTGAATGCTTTCAAGAAATGTGTTTGACTAACTCCCCAGCCTTCAAGAGTAAGAGCTAAGAGTGAACCAACCAGTAACAGCCATTTACCTCTAACTGCCCAAAATTAAAATACTCATTTCCAGGCAATTGCAAGGCCAATAAAATACATCAAAAAATACTTCCCCCCCCCCCCCCCCCAATATTCTCTAGCCAACTTAAGAACCTTAGTATTCTAATTCAGCCATCTCAAACTGGCACATACCATAACTATCTTTATGAAGATAACATAATAAATACAGTCCAGCAAAAGTGAAGAGAAGCAACAGAGAAGGGGAAAGCTAGTAAGATAGATTTGGTTACTTGTCTACAGCACAAAAGGCCATAAACGACAGTAGTTAATGAGAAGCTACTCTTTAGTAAAACAGGAAGTAATTCAAGAAATTAAGTTTAACAGAACAGCAAATTCTCAGTTTTTACCAGACATCATGGCTGTGTAGCTTCCATGCTGTTGCATGAAACATATTCATTCTGGCCTGAGCAACGACCACATCGTAGCTCACAAATACCAACCTCTAATTCCCCTTCCACCAGCTAAAGTAAAAACAGTACCAACAACCAAAATAATAATAATAATAATAATAATAATAATAATAATAATAATAATAATAATGGCTTGCAGCTTTCAACACCAAATTTACCTGATCGATATGCATACAATAAACTGGGTTACCTATACACATAACAAGCCTACGACATCATCACCAGAGCAGACACTTTCTGCAGCTGAGCAGGGGGATCGAGGCATGCAGGGGGTTTCCTACACTGAGGCCACCCGAGGGAACCACCAAGACCTGTCAGCTTCTCTTCACTCCTCTTCTCCAGACTAAACAACTCCTGTTCCTTGTTACGGTTTCAGCTAGGAAAGAGGTAGTTTTCCTCCTAGTAGCTGGTATGGTGCTGTGTTTTGGATTTAGGATGAAAATCCCCGGTGCTGGGATAGCAGAGCCAATAGTCTGGAAAGAGAGGGCAGGGAAGCCAGGCAGCTGGGATCCCTTGCTAGGGACGCAGGCATTGACAAAGCAATTGGAAAAGGGGCACAAATCCTCAGCCTCTGGAGGCGTCTCCTGTCAGGTGTGAAGGAAAGGCATCCCTTCAAGGAAGATCTTGGATGTCAACCAGGCAAGTGGACCTCCATGGAGAGGGGTAACCAGTACCTGAGGGAATTAGCTGTGTTGGAGGTGATTTAGGAGGTGACTTAAACAACAAACAGCTATTCAATGATCCAGGTGAAGTCAAGTGTACATGATTCATGTGGCAGAGGTTTGTACAGAGTGCACCATCATCACATTCCAGCTCATTGGCAGTAATGACCTGGAAAAAACAAGAGGAATCCATGGTGGATGAATTGACTGGACAACTCAAGCAGTACAAAGAAAGTCTCTCTTCTTCCCTACAAGACTGCATCTCAGCTGTGTTTTCTGAAGCAGTTCACCAACTAAAAGAGAATGCTTTGGAGAAACTTTCCCAAGAAGTCCACCAACTTAGAATTTATCTTCCTCCCCAGCTGTACAAACCAGTCTCTTAGCTATCTGGAGTAAGCGTCCTCCTGTTCAAGAAAGAGGATATAGTGGGTATACATCCCGTGCCACCCTGTGGTTTTACCTATGTGACATTGGAGAGGATATGAGAAAATGGGATGGGAAATCTACCTCAACCCTAGAGGCATGGGTACATGAGTTGCAAGGAAAAACAATCATAAAAGGGGGTTCTCTGAGAAACTTGCTGCTCCAATTTCCAGTGGGCAGTCCCCGAGACACAGTAATGAATATTATGACCAGGATTAGAGAGGCCCTGCCTCCAGACAGGGGGAGGAAAGGGACAATCGGGTTTATTTGACTATGTGGATTTGATGGCCTGATACAGCAGACCCACAGGAGTACAAGGCTCTAGAGAACACCAGTGCACAGTGTACTGTAATGCCATCAACCTATAAAGGGGCAGAACCCATCTGTATTTCTGGACTGCCAGGGGGATCCTAGCAGTTAACTGTATTGGAGGCTGAAGTGAGCCTAACTGGGAATGAGTGGCAAAAGCACCCCATTGTGACTGGCTTGGATGCTCCGTGCATCCTTTGCATAGACTACCTCATAGACTACCAAGCAACAACAAGCCTTTGAACAAATTAAGTGGGAGATAGTTCATGCAGTAGCCCTTGGGCCAGTTCAAGCACAGTAAGATGTAAAGAATGTGCTCTACACTGCAGCCAGGGAGAATGGCCCCACCTGGAGCCTCAGGCAGAAAGAGCCTGGGGAAACTCCCCTTAAGGTTTTGGAGTTGGGGATACAGAAGATCCGAGGCCCGCTACACTCCTACCAAAAAAGAGATGTTGGCAGCATTTGAAGGGGGTTGAGCTGCTTCAGAAGCAGTCGGTACTGAAGCACAGTTCCTCTTGGCGCCCCAGCTGCCAGTTCTGGGATGGATGTTAAAAGGCAGGGTGCCCTCTACACATCATGCAACTGACACTATGTGGACTAAGTGACACACACTGATCACAGAACGGGCTCAAATAGGAAACCGCAGTCACACAGGAATCTTGGAAGTGACTGTGGACTGGCCAGTAGGCAAAGATTTGGGATATCACTGGAGGAGGAGGTGGCCCGTGCTGAAGAAGCCCCACTGTACAACAAGCTACCAGAAAATAAGAAGCATTATGCCCTGTTCACTGACGGGTCCTGTTGTATTGTGGGAAGGCATCGGAGGTGGAAGGCTGCTGTACGGAGTCCTACACAACCAGTTGCAGAAACTGCTGAAGGAGAAGGTGAACCAAGTCGGTTTGCAGAAGTGAAAGCCATCCAGCTGGCTTTAGATATTGCTGAATGGGAAAAGTGGCCAGTTCTCTATCTCTATACTGATTCATGGATGATAGCAAATGCCCTGTGGGGGTGGTTACAACAATGGAAGCAGAACAATTGGCAGCGCAGAGGTAAACCCATCTGGGCTGCGGCGTTGTGGCAAGATATTGCTGCCCGGATAGAGAACCTGGTTGTAAAGATACACCATGTAGATGCTCACGTGCCCAAGAATTGTGACACCGAAGAACATCGAAACAAACCAGCAGGTGGATTGGGCTGCTAAGATTGAAGTGGCTCAGGTGGACCTGGACTGACAACATAAGGGTGAATTATTTATAGCTCGATGGGCCCATGACACCTCAGGCCATCAAGGCAGAGATGCAACATACAGATGGGCTCGTGATCGAGGGGTGGACCCAACCATGGACACTATTGCACAGATTATTCATGATTGTGAAACGAGTGCTGCAATCAAGCAAGAGAAGTGGCTGAAATATAAATATGGGGAGGCCTAGCAGATTGATTATATCACACTCTCTCAAACCTGCAATGGCAAGTGCCATGTACAGGCAAGTGGACCTGCCCAATCAGACCTGTTACGTACTGTAGAAAGAGAGAAAATCCCTTTAATACATGTAAAATTCATGCTGGGGAAGACAGTCTGGGCTACTCCTGCCTCAGGGAAAGGTAAACCCATTCGTGGGATTGCTTTTGCCCAGCGACCTGGGTGCACTTGGTGGGTAATGCAAAGGAATGGGGAAGTCTGATGTGTACCTCAAGGGGATTTAATGTTGGATGAGAATTGCCCATTATTTGTATTGTGTGATTTTAATTACTATATAATAGTGCATGTCATTGCTACTGTGATTGCTATATGTCCTATTAATGGTATCACAGTAGCAGTCACGCAGATAACGACTAATGAAATTGGATAGAATTGGACAAGCACAGCAGTGCGATAGAACCGGAACAGGCTTTAGCGTACGACGATCCAGTATCACACACCATCTCTTCAGCCCTGAAAGACTGCTGGGTCAGATGGAGGCCAAAGTCAGTCACAGAATAAACAAAATCAGTGAGCATTTTATATACATAAATGAAAATGGTGATTAACTGGAATGTATTGGGAAGTGTGTAACCTGGGCATGACATAAACGGTATGGAATATTGTCCTGGTTTCAGCTTGGATAGAGTTAATTTTCCTCCTAGTAGCTGATAGGGTGCTGTGTTTTGTGTTTAGGATGAGAATAATGTTGATAACACGTTGATGTTTTAATTGTTGCAGAGCACTGATTACACCAAGCCAAGGACTTTTCACCTTCTCATACTGCCTACTGCTCTGCCAGTGAGGAGTCTGGGGGTGCACAAGGAGGTGGGAGAGGACAGAACCAGGGCAACTGACCCAAACTGGCCAAAAGGATATTCCACAGGATCACAGAATCACAGAATTTCTAGGTTGGAAGAGACCTCAAGATCATCAAGTCCAACCTCTGACCTAACACTAACAGTCCCCACTAAACCCTATCCCTAAGCTCTACATCTAAATGTCTTTTAAAGACCTCCAGGGATGGTGACTCCACCACTTCCCTGGGCAGCCCGTTCCAATGTCTAACAACCCTTTCGGTAAAGAAGTTCTTCCTAAGATCCAACCTAAAACTCCCCTGGCGCAACTTAAGCCCATTCCCCCTCGTCCTGTCACCAGGCACGTGGGAGAACAGACCAACCCCCACCTCGCTACAGCCTCCTTTGAGGTACCTGTAGAGAGCGATAAGGTCACCCCTGAGCCTCCTTTTCTCCAGGCTGAACAATCCCAGCTCCCTCAGCCGCTCCTCGTAGGACTTGTTCTCCAGGCCCCTCACCAGCTTCGTCGCCCTTCTCTGGACTCGCTCAAGCACCTCGATGTCCTTCTTGTAGCAAGGGGCCCAAAAGTGAACACAGTATTCGAGGTACGGCCTCACCAGAGCCGAGTACAGGGGGACAATCACCTCCCTAGCCCTGCTGGTCACACTGTTTCTTATACAGGCCAGGATGCTGTTGGCCTTCTTGGCCACCTGAGCACACTGCTGGCTCATATTCAGCCGACTATCAACCATCACTCCCAGATCCTTCTCTGCCTGGCAGCTCTCCAACCACTCATCTCCCAGCCTGTAGCTCTGCTTGGGGTTATTGCGCCCCAGGTGGAGGACCTGGCACTTGGCCTTGTTGAACTTCATGCAGTTGACCTCAGCCCATCGGTGCAGCCTATCCAGATCCTCCTGCAGAGCCTTCCTACCCTCGAGCAGATCGACACACACACCTAACTTGGTGTCATTTGCAAACTTACTGAGGGTGCACTCAATGCCCTCGTCCAGATCATCGATGAAGATATTAAAGAGGACCGGTCCCAGCACCGAGCCCTGGGGAACGCCACTAGTGACCGGCCTCCAGCTGGATTTGACTCCATTTACCACGACTCTTTGGGCCCGGCTATCCAGCCAGTTTCTAACCCAACGAAGCGTGCGCCAGTCCAAGCCAAGAGCAGCCAGTTTCTTGAGGAGACTGCTGTGGGAAACGGTGTCAAAAGCCTTGCTGAAGTCAAGGTAGACCACATCCACAGCCTTTCCCTCATCCACCCAGCGCGTCACTTTGTCATAGAAGGAGATCAGGTTCGTCAAGCAGGACCTGCCCTTCATAAACCCATGCTGACTGGGCCTGATCGCCTGCTTGCCCTGCAAGTGCTGCGTGATGACTCTCAAGATAATCTGCTCCATTCCATAGCATATGATGTCATGCTGAGCAATTAATATGGGGTGGCTAGCTGGGGAGGGTGGGGACTGCTGCTTGGGGATGCAACGGGCATTGGTCAGCAGGTGGTGAGCAATTGCATTGCGCATCACTTGTTTTGGACACATTATTATTATTTCTATTTTTTATTTTCTTTCCTAATAAACTATCTCAACCCACAAGCTTTTATTTTTATTTTTCCAATTCTCTTCCCCATCCCACTTGTGGGAGGGTGAGCAAAAGACTGTGTGCTGCTTAGCTCTTGGACCTGTTAAACCTCAACACTACCTTAAAACACCCTAGAGACGGTGATGCCACCACTTCCCTAGGCAACCTGTTCCAATGCCTAACCACTCCTTCGGAGAAAAAAAAGTCTCCTCATATCCAGCCTGAACAGCCCCTGGCGCAACTTCAGGCCATTCCCTCTTCTACTGTTGATAGTTTCCTCAGTGAAGAGGCCGACCCCCACCTCGTTACAACCTCCTTTCAGGTAGTTGTAGAGAGCGATAAGGTCTCCCCATCACCCTCCTCTTCTCCAGACTAAACAGCCCCAGTTCCCTCAGCTGCACCTCATAGAACTTGTGTTCCAGGCTCTTCACCAGCTTTGTAGTCCTTCTCTGGACACACTCCGGGGCTTCAATGTCTTTCTTGTAGTGAGGGGCCCAAAAGTGAACACAGTACACGAGGTGTGGCCTCACCAGAGCAGAATACAAGGGGACGATCACCTCCCTGGTCCTACTGGCTACACTATTCCTGATACAAGCCAG
>MU016080.1:2631-13027 GCA_011076525.1 Nettapus auritus
CTATCCCGAGCAGCCGGCCCCCCCATCCCGGCTAGCCACCCCTATCTATTGTTTAGCATGACGTCAAATGGTATGGAATACTCCTTTGGCCAGTTTGGGTCAGCTGTCCTGGCTCTGTCCCCTCCCAGCTCTTGCTGCATCCCCAGCCTGCCCGCTGGCAGAACAGAGCTAGGAGCTGAAAAGTCCTTGGCTTGGTACAAGCACTGCTCTGCAACAACCAAAACATCGGCATGTTATCAGCACTCTTCTCATCCTAATCCAAAACACAGCACTCTACCAGTTACTAGAAGGAAAACTGTCCTAACTGAAACCAGGACATATATCCACCCCTTATTCCATACCATTTATGTCATGCTGAGGTTATACTCTTTTCAATACATTTTAATTAATTACCATTTTCATCTATGGTATATATATCAATCATGGCAGTGATGACATAGAGTATTATACAATAATTTATATAATACAATTTAGCTCATGGGCTATTCTCACCCAGGATTAGATCCCCTTGAGGTACACATCGGACCTCCCCATTCTTTTGCATTACCCACCAAGTGCCTCCAGGTCCCTGAGCAAAAGCAATCCCGCGAATGGGTTTGCCTTTTCCTGAGGCAGGAGTAGCCCAGACTGTATCCCAGCATGTTTCTTATATGCACTACAGGAACTTTGTCCTTCTCTACAGTACGTAACAGGTTTGATTGGGCAGGTCGAGCTCGGTTAGCAGATCCTCTAGTATTGACTAACCAGGTGGCCTTTGCCAAATGTGTGTCCCAATTTTTGAATGCCCCAGCACCCATTGCTTTCAGTGTAGTCTTTAACAGTCCATTATATCGCTCAACTTTCCCGGAGGCTGGTGCATGATAAGGAATGTGATACACCCACTCACTACCATGTTCTTTGGCCCAAGTGTCTAGAAGGTTGTTTCGGAAACGAGTCCCGTTGTCTGACTCAATTCTTTCTGGGGTGCCATGTTGCCATAAGACTTGTTTTTCTACGCCTAGGATAGTGTTCTGGGCGGTGGCATGGGGCACAGGATATGTTTCCAGCCATCCGGTGGTTGCTTCCACCATTGTAAGTACGTGGCGCTTGCCATTGCGGGTTTGAGGGAGTGTGATGTAATCAATCTGCCAGGCCTCTCCATATTTATATTTCAGCCATCGTCCTCCATACCAAAGAGGCTTTGACCGTTTGGCTTGCTTGATTGCGGCACATGTTTCACAATCATGAATAACCTGTGCTATAGCGTCCATGGTCAGGTCCACCCCTCGATCACGAGCCCATCTGTATGTTGCATCTCTGCCTTGATGGCCTGAGGTGTCGTGGGCCCATCGGGCTATAAATAATTCAGCTTTATGGTACCAGTTCAGGTCCACCTGAGCCACTTTGATCTTAGCAGCCTGATCCACCTGCTGGTTGTTTTGATGTTCTTCAGTAGCCCGATTCTTGGGCACATGAGCATCTACATGGCGTACCTTTACAACTAGGTTCTCTACCCGGGCAGCAATATCTTGCCACAATGCCGCAGCCCAGATGGGTTTACCTCTGCGCTGCCAGTTGTTCTGCTTCCATTCTTGTAACCACCCCACAGCGCATTTGCTACCATCCATAAATCAGTAGAGAGATAGAGAACTGGCCATTTTTCTCGTTCAGCAATATCTAAAGCCAGCTGGATGGCTTTCACCTCTGTAAACTGACTTGATTCACCTTCTCCCTCAGTAGCTTCAGCAACTTGTCGTGTAGGACTCCATACAGCATTCTTCCATCTCCGATGCTTTCCCACAATACGACAGGACCCATCAGTGAACAGAGCATATCTCTTCTCATCTTCTGGTAGCTTGTTGTACAGTGTGGCTTCTTCAGCATAGACCACTTCCTCTTCTGTTGATATCCCAAAGTATTTGCCTTCTGGCCAGTCCATAATCACTTCCAAGATTCCTGAGTGACTGGGGTTTCCTATTCGAGCCGGCTGAGTAATCGGTGCAACCCACTTGCTCCATGGAGCATCAGTGGCGTGATGTGTAGAGGGGACCCTTCCTTTGAACATCCAGCCCAGGACTGGCAGTCGGGGTGCCAGGAGGAGCTGTGCTTCAGTACCGATCACTTCTGAAGCAGATCGAACTCCTTCATATGCTGCCAATATTTCCTTTTCGGTTGGAGTGTAGCGGGCCTCAGATCCTCTGTATCCCCGACTCCAGAACCCTAGGGGTCGACCTCGAGTTTCCCCAGGTTCCTTCTGCCAGAGGCTCCAGGTGGGGCCATTCTCCCCGGCTGCGGTGTAGAGCACATTCATTACATCTGGTCCTGTTCGGACTGGCCCAAGGGCTACTGCATGAACTATTTCCTGCTTCATTTGTTCAAAGGCTTGTCGTTGCTCAGGGCCCCATTCAAAATCGTTCTTCTTACGGGTTACTTGGTAGAGGGGGTTTACAATCAGACTGCAATTTGGAATGTGCACTCTCCAAAACCCCACGACACCTAGGAAAGTTTGTGTTTCTTTTTTGCTAGTTGGTGGAGACATAGCTGTTATTTTGTTGATCACATCCATTGGGATTTGACGACTTCCATCTTGCCATTTTATTCCTAACAACTGGATCTCTCGTGCAGGTCCTTTAACTTTATTTTGTTTTATGGCAAAACCGGCCTTCAGAAGGATGTGGACTATTTTCTTCCCTTTCTCAAAAACTTCCTCTGCTGTGTCACCCCACACAATGATGTCATTGATGTACTGCAGGTGTTCAGGAGCTTCCCCCTGCTCCAGCACAGACTGGATCAGTCCATGGCAAATGGTAGGGCTGTGTTTCCACCCCCGGGGCAGTCAATTCCAAGTGTATTGGACACCTCCGCAAGTGAAAGCAAACTGTGGCCTGCACTCTGCTGCTAGAGGGATGGAGAAAAATGCACTAGTGATATCAGTTGTGGCATACCACTTGGCTGCCTTTGATTCCAGTTCATACTGGAGTTCTAGCATGTCCGGCACTGCAGCGCTCAGTGGTGGCGTCACTTCATTCAGGCCACGATAGTCCACTGTTAGTCTCCACTCACCATCAGACTTCCGCACTGGCCATATGGCACTATTATAAGGTGTATGAGTCTTGCTGATCACTCCTTGGCTCTCCAGTTGAGGAATTAACTTATGGATGGGAATCAGGAGTCTCAATTGGTGCGATATTGTCGCCGGTGCACCGTTGTGGTAGCAATTGGCACTTGCTGTTCTTCGACCCTCAGCAACCCCACCACAGAAGGATCCTCTGAGAGACCAGGCAAGGTGGACAGCTGTTTAGTGCTCTCTGTCTCTAAGGCAGCTATGCCAGAAGCCCACCGGTACCCTCTGGGATCCTTGAAGTACCCTCTCTTGAGGTAGTCTATGCCAAGGATGCATGGAGCCTCTGGGCCAGTCACAAGGGGATGCTTTTGCCACTCATTCCCAGTTAGACTCACTCCAGCTTCCAATACAGTTAGCTGTTGGGATCCTCCTGTCACTCCAGAGATACAGATGGGTTCTGGCCCTTGGTAGCCTGATGGCATTAAGGTACATTGTGCACTGGTGTCTACTCAAGCTTTCTACTTCTGTGCATCTGACTTGCCAGACCATCAATTCCTGCAGTCCAATAAACTCAATTATCCCTTTCCTCCCCCTGGCTGGAGGCAGGGCCCCTCTAGTCCTGGTCAGAATCTTTGTTTCTGTGTTTAAAGGACTGCCTACTGGAAGCTGGAGCAGCAAAATTCTCAACCCCTTTTTCCCAATTGTTTTCTTTTGCAACTCACGTACCCGGGCCTTTAGGGTTGCGGAGGATTTTCCATCCCATTTCCTCATGTCCTCTCCGTGGTCACGTAGGTCAAACCACAGGGTGGCACGGGGTGTGTACCCACCATATCATCTTCCTTGTGCAGATGAACGCTTACCCCTGATAGCTGAAACACTGGTTTGTACAGGCGAGGAGGAAAATAATCTCCCTTCAAGTTGGTGGAACTTTTCAGAAAGTTTCTCCAAAGTATTCTCTTTGAGTTGGTGGACACTGGTTCATTCAAGTGGAGAGGAAAATAATCTCCCTCCAAGTTGGTGGAACTTTTCAGAAAGTTTCTCCACAGCCGAGATGCAGGCTTGTAAGGAAGAGGAGAGACTTTCTTCCTACCGCCGGAGTTGTCTAGCCACTTCATACACTGTGGGTTCATCACATTCTCTCCGGGTCATTACTACCAATGAGTTGGCATATGATGATGGTGCACTCCGTACAAACGTCCGCCACATGGGTCGGGTACACCTGACGTCATCTGGATCTAGGGATATTTGTCGTTGTCTAGGTCCTCATAAATCACCTCCCGTACAGCTAATTCCCTCAGGTACTGCATTCCCTTCTCCAGAGTGGTCCACTTGCCTGGATGACATACAATTTCTTCCTTGTAGGGATACCTTTCCCTCACAGCTGACAGGAGACGCCTCCAGAGGCTGTAAGGTCGTACTCCATCTCCAATTGTTTTGTCAATGCCTGCATCTCTAGCAAGGGATCCCAGCCGCTTGGCTTCATTTCTATCTAATTCCAAGCTCTCGGCTCCATTGTCCCAGCACCGGAGCAGCCAGGTGACAAGCTGCTCACCTATAGAGCGGCTGAAATCTCTTTGCAAACCTTGTAGCTCATGCTCGCCTAGGTCTCAGGTAGATACTGCTGGTTTTGATACATCTTCATCTTCATCCTGCTGCTCCTCTGATGGCCCAGCCTCGTCTTCTCTATACCTAGACCCAGCAGAAGACTCTCTGTGTTCTAAGCGACCTGAGTCTCTGTACCATTTTTTCACCTTGGTTACAGGGGCAACTTGCACTGCTATAGCTCGTTTCTCTGGCCCAGCCATAGGGTCTACCACTAGGGCTGGATTACCCTCTGCAGGTGCAACTTGAATGGCTACAACTTGTTTCTCTGGCCCAGGAGCTGGAGCAGCTACAGGAGCTGGAGCAGGAGGAGCTGAAGGGCCAGTTACAGAAGCTGGAACTGGAGCGACTGCAGGGGCTGGAGCAGCTGCAGGGGTTGGAGCTGGAACTGGAGTAGGTGCAGGGGCTGGAGCGGCTGCAGGGGCTGGAGCAGCTGGAGGGGCTGGAACTGGAGTGGCTGCAGGACCTGGAACTGGAGCGGCTGCAGGGGCTGCAGCTGGGTTGATAGTAGAATCAACTGCAGCTTGATAAGCATAGGCCAGACCCCAGCACGTTACAGTGAGCTGTGTCACTTTGGAACTGCCAGAGTCATTACACCTTTTTTTCAAGCATTTTACCAGTTATTTAGGGTTTTGCAGTTGTTCAGGGGTGAATTTCCAAAACTCTGGAGGTGCCCACTGCTCTAGATGCTTGCCCATATCCTCCCACACTCCCTGCCACTCACCACTGTCCCGCCTCAGGACTGATCTCTGGATGAGTTTCCTAAGTAGTTGTTTAACCTTAAGCAAAACCTGAAGCATATTCAGGAGACATAACAACAACACGCTGGTCTGATTATCCCAAGGATATTCAACATCTTGGAGAACTATCATAACTAGCTTGGAGGATAAGAGGGTGGTGAAGGAGGAAAGGGAAGTGAACAAATAGGAAAAAATATCTTCCCCTGTCCCCTCCACAGACTGGTTCCCTGGCAAAAAAAAGGCAATAGGTGTAATTGCCAACAGTTTCCAAGATACGGCTTCCAAAGCACAGAGTCGACGACAGTGCTGAGTACAAGTACCAGGTTAGCGTTATGACCAGATATTTTATAGTTTCATAAGCTATTGCTACACAGCACAGTACCGTAATGATCTTAAACCAGGGCCCGGAAAGGATAAACAGCACGACAGGGATCACATACAGGAGGTAACGTACAATAAAACACAGTTTGGAATATAAGACGCTAGACTAAAGCAATCAACATTGTGACTAGCAACTATTAAGCAGGTCTAATACTTTTACCAATTTTAGTTTAACACACTCTGATCAGATCTGTCATTATCTCAACCCTTCAAGCCCCACGTTGTGCACCAAAAAGGACTGTTGTGGTTTAACCTGGCTGACAGCTAAACACCACACAGCCGTTTGCTCACCCTCCCCCCTCCCTCTCTGGGATGGGGGAGAGAAATGGAAAAGCGAAACGAGAGTTGAGATAGAGACAGTTTATTAAGATAGGAAAGCAATAATAATAATAATAATAATAACGATAATAATAATAGTGTGTATGAAACAAGTGATCCACAACGCAATTGCTCACCACCCACTGACCGATGCCCAGTCTATCCCGAGCAGCCAGCCCCCCCCATCCCGGCTAGCCACCCCTATCTATTGTTTAGCATGACGTCAGATGGTATGGAATACTCCTTTGGCCAGTTTGGGTCAGCTGTCCTGGGTCTGTCCCCTCCCAGCTCTTGCTGCACCCCCAGCCTGCCCGCTGGCAGGACAGAGCGAGGAGCTGAAAAGTCCTTGGCTTGGTACAAGCACTGCTCTGCAAAAACCAGCATTCTTCTCATCCTAATCCAAAACACAGCACTCTACCAGTTACTAGAAGGAAAACAGTCCTAACTGCAACCAGGACAAGGAACAGGGAAAAAGGTAGAGGTCTGGGGTTCCCTAGGACAGCCTGGTCTGGAGAGGAGTAAGGGCTGTGGCAAGGCTGAAAGTCCAAAAAGGACTGAGGTCTTTCTTTGTGTCCGTGGCTATTTCTGCTGTCTTTACCAGTGACGCCCATGAGAAGACAGCTTATCATTAAAGCACCAGGGCCTCATTGCATCCTCACCCTCAGCCATACATCAGGCAGTGGCCGTACCAATCTCCTGCACTTGGCAATGCACATCCCCATCTCCTACTGCCCCACGAAGAGCCCTGAGCAATGTGTGAAGGGAAAGGATCTCCCATCCTGGGTTCCAGGGAACAAGAACTGGTCTTTTTCTTTGGTGAAACACATCCAATTTTCCTAGACATCAATGTCACCTTCACACTGCCTTTGTCTACTTGACCTCCCTGCCTCCAATATTCTGCGCTAACAAGCTCCAAGGGAGCTGTTTCAGTGCTGGCCCTCGGGGGAACACTCAGGAAACTTGCAGCTGACTTGGACTTCTGGAGATATTTCTTCAATAGTCTCTCAGTGCCTGAGGTTCGTGGGCTCATCACTAAAACCCCCAGAGGGGTGATTACAATGCCTTGGGCTGGGCCTCTGCTGCTGACCTGGGCAGGGCTCCTGGGACAGAGAGAGCTCCTGGCAAGAGGGCCCTGGTGCAGAGAGACAGCTCTGCCCAAGAGCAGCTCCTCTGCACAGCGCAGCAGAGCTGGGGGCTCTGCCTACAAGTGAGAGACAGAGAAGAGAGAAGGAGAGAGGGCTTGGAGGCAGTTGGGAGTGGGAGGATGCTGAGAGCTGCCGGCAGGAGAAATCTGCACAGCCCTTGACAAGGTAAGTCTCTGGCTCCATGGCCATGCAGCTGCAGTGTCTGGAAGGGTCTCCTGCTGGCTCTTGTTTGTGGGAGGGCAGTGGGCAATGCAGTAGGCTGTGAGGGTCCTGCAGGATTGCACTGTGAGGTGAGGAAGTCTGGCAGAAGCCCCTAGGAGTGCCCTAAGCCAGGTGTCCCCGGTCAGCCCAGAACACCCTGCCCTGGCTGGCCATGCCGGGCTCTCTGTCAGCTGCCCTGTAGCTCCTGCAGCCATGGAAAAGAAGTTCCCAAGCTCTGTGTGGCTTGCTGTGGCCCTCCTCCCTCAGCAGCCAAGTCCAGTTTTCTTCTCCAGTTTTTCAGGGCAACACCTCAATGGGGTGGTCCTGCATCTCTCACAGGGTTGACATAGGGCAGCTAAGAACAGGACTGGTGGGCAGAGCTGCTCTGCTTGGTCTTCACCAAGGGACACTCCCACAGGATATTACATGGGTTAGTGGGATAAAATAAAACAAACAAAATCCCTACAGCTCAGCTCTGCACTCAGATGAGTTGTTTCTAACAACTAAGAAGTAGAAAGCACTTGAGATTCCCTCATGTTCCTGTTTCCCTCCTGTTGCACAGCAGGAAGGAACTCCTGGGAGCCCACAGCTACCCATGCTCCCAGTGCCACTGTCAGCCAGCACCAGCCACAGCTCAAGTGAGAGACGTGCAGAAAATATGTTCACATACTGAGGCTTGACTGGGGGGTACTCTAAGGCTTGCAATAGTTCTTCCTCAAAGAAATCTGCTCTCACATTTTCTGCCTTTCCTCTTCAACAGACAGTCGTGTCCAATGTCGGAAAATGCCCAACATCAGCTCTGTGAGCGAGTTCCTGCTGCTGGCATTTGCAGACACACGGGAGCTGCAGCTCCTGCACTTTGGGCTCTTCCTGGGCATCTACCTGGCTGCCCTCCTGGGCAACGGCCTCATCCTCACCACTATAGCCTGCGACCACCGCCTCCACACTCCCATGTACTTCTTCCTCCTCAACCTCGCCCTCCTCGACCTGGGCTGCATCTCCACCACTCTCCCCAAAGCCATGGCCAATGCCCTCTGGGACACCAGGGCCATCTCCTATCCAGGGTGTGCTGCTCAAGTTCTCTTTTTTGTCTTCTTCTTTGTCTCAGAGTATTCAATTCTAACTATCATGGCCTATGACCGCTACATTGCCATCTGCAAGCCCTTGCACTACGGAAGCCTCCTGGGCAGCAGAGCTTGTGCCCAGATGGCCGCAGCTGCCTGGGGCAGTGGCTTTCTCAATGCTCTTCTGCACACGGCCAGTACATTTTCCCTGCCCCTCTGCCAAGGCAATGCAGTGGACCAGTACTTCTGTGAAATCCCCCACATCCTCAAGCTCTCCTGCTCAGATGACTACCTCAGGGAAGTTGGGGCTGTTGTGTTTAGTGTTTCTTTGGGCTTGGGTTGTTTTGTTTTCATTGTGCTGTCCTATGTGCAGATCTTCAGGGCAGTGCTGAGGATGCCCTCTGAACAGGGCCACCACAAAGCCTTTTCCACGTGTCTCCCTCACCTGGCCGTGGTCTCCCTGTTTGTCAGCACTGCCATGTTTGCCTGCCTGAAGCCCCCCTCCACCTCCTCCCCATCCCTGGACCTGGTGGTGGCAGTTCTGTACTCGGTGGTGCCTCCAGCATTGAATCCCCTCATCTACAGCATGAGGAATCGGGAGCTCAAGGATGCCTTGAGGAGACTGATGACTGGAGATGTTTCAAAATAAAAATAAAAATAAAAAGCTCATTTTCTTCTGCCCCCATAATGCATGGCAGGCTCAAGTTTTATTCTGTTATCTTTTTGGTCATTTGTCATACTCTGGAGAGCATCACCAACAGCTCAGAGCTGGGGGGTGCATGGGAAGGAGGTTCAGGAATGGTGGCCAGGCCGTTGATCATTGCTCACCTCAGAAATGCTCCCTGGGATAGGAAGGAGAAGAGCAGAGCTTCCCAGGAGAAGAGCAGGACTCCCTGTGTGTTCGTGGGAGATGTGGAAAGAGAAACCTGTTGCTGCTGGTGCCAGCAAGCATATCATACACACACAAAGAGATGAACAAGAGCAAGCACAAATGCCATCAGCTATTCCTACAAGTCTCATGAATGCCAGTGGGTCAGACAGTGTCACAAGGTTAAGTAACATGCCCTGGGAAGGCACCTGAATCCAGCTCTGAGATATGCTTCCTTGAACCGAGGTCCTTGTGCCCATTCCTCATACCTTGGGGCATCTCAGAGAAGGGCAGAGCAGGGCAAAGCATTACAGGAGCCAGAGGGACCCTGCAGTGCAATGTTCGTGGTGAGCAAGGCAGTGACTCGTGTCTCTCAACAGCCTTGTGTGTATGAGGAGAGCAGGACGCCAGCTGTGCTGGGTCTGCTGGGATGTTAACTTTCCCTGCAGCAGCCCATACAGTGCCACGCTCTGTACTTGTAGCTAGAACAGCAGTGGTATCACACCAGTGTTGTGTCTGCTGCTGAGAAGTGCTGGCACAGCATCAGGACTTTCTCCAACCCTCCTGGGGGGGTGGGCAAAAAAAGGTGAGAAAGAAATATCAGCAGGGCAGCTGACCTAAACCAACCAAAGAGATATTCCATACCATATGATGTCACACTCAGCAATAAAAGGTGGAAGAAGGAGGAAGAGGGGAGGGGTGGGCTTTCGTTGCGAAAACGTCTGTCCTCCTTGCGAACACCAGCTATGTGCATTGAGGCCCTGCTTCAAGGACGTGGTCAGGCGTCGCTCATTTATGGGAAGGAGAGAAGAATTTATTTCCTCTGCACTTCCACAAAGCCTTTACTTGTTTTGTTTTGTTGTTCCCTTTCTCCCTCCCCTTCCCCTTTCCTTTTTTTCCCTTTAGTTGAATTGTTTATTAATAATATTTCCTTAATATATATATATATATATTTCCATTTAATTAAACTATCCTTATCTCAACCCATGAGTTGTTTTTTCCTTTACTTCTTCCCCTCCTAATCTGAGGAGGGG
>JAACYP010025010.1:0-11996 GCA_011076525.1 Nettapus auritus
GGGCGGCGGCGGCGGCAGCGCGGGGCGGGCGCGGCGGGGCGGCGGCGGCGGGGCGGAGGAGGTGGAGGCGGGGCCGGGTCCCGGTGCCCCCGAGCCGCGCTCGCCGCCCGCCCCCGACTACGAGGCGCTGCCGCAGGGCGCCGCCGTGTCCACGCACATGCTGGCGGGAGCCGTGGCGGGCGTCATGGAGCACTGCGTGATGTACCCCGTGGACTGCGTCAAGGTGCCGGCAACGGCGGAGGGGCCGCGGGGGGGCGGGGGGGGTGGCCTCCGGGCAACGGCGTCGGGCACGGGCCTGGTGGGGAGAGGAGGGGGAGGGGGAGGGGTCGGACCCGGGGGGTGGTCGGTATCGGGGGGTCAGACCGGGGAGTGGTTGGTACCAGGGGTTTTATATCGGGAGGTGATCGGTACTGGGAGGGTCGGACCAGGGACCGATCAGTACCAGAGGGGTCGGACCTGGGGGTGATCGGTACCGGGGGTGTCCCACCGAGGCAGATCGCTGCCGGGGACACACACCCCGGTGCCCCCACCCCGGGCCGCAGGGGTGACGGGCGTCCCGCCCGGGGCTTGTCTTTCAGACGCGGATGCAGAGCCTGCGGCCGGAGCCCGCCGCCCGCTACCGGAACGTGCTGGAAGCCCTGTGGCGCATCGTGCGGACCGAGGGCGTCTGGAGGCCCATGCGGGGCATGAACATCACCGCTACTGGAGCCGGCCCGGCGCACGCCCTCTACTTTGCCTGCTACGAAAAGTTAAAAAAGACACTGAGCGACGTGATCCACGCAGGGGGCAATAGCCATGTGGCCAACGGTACTCGTCCCGACGGGGCCCCGCCGCCCTCCTCCGGGGCCCCGCCAGGCACACGGGGCGAGCGGGGGCTGGGGACGGCGGGGAGGGGAGCGGGGCGGCGGGGAGGGGGCAGAAAGCCCCGCGGGGGTGGCGGGGCCACGGATGTGCTAAAGCCCTGTGCTCTCTCCAGCCGCGAGCGAGCGGTGCCGGGCGGGGTGAAGCGCTGCTTGTGCCTCTGCCTGCTCCTGCGCCCACCCCGAGCTGCTCCGAGGTATCCGTGGCTCGACGCAGGTCAGTGGCCAGCCTCCGGCCCCCGAGGATGGATGCCCGCGGATGGGAGCTGCTGCCTGCCGTGGGTTGGTGGTGCAGAGCGTGGTCCAGGAGCCTGCATGGGTTCAGGGCTGGTGGTGCTGTGGTGCCTGCTGCTTTTGTCGCCACGCTGCAGCCCTGGGAGAGCGTGGGGATGAGGGCAGTGTAGGGCACATCCCGTCCTTGGCGGGTGTGCAGCGAAGTGCTGTCTGGTTCTTCTTCCACATGTTGCTGGACACAGCAACCCTTGTCCTGTGGGACCCTTGCAAGTTGGTGGCCCGCGAGGGCTGGGACCGAGGGAGTCCTGGTCGGCCCATGAGACTTGACAGACTGCTGTGCTCCTCTTCTTCTCTCTGTTGAACTCTTTTCGGGTGGGATTTGCTGAGGACCAGCCTGCCTTCCAGACAGGAGATGGAGGCTGCCTTTGGATCTCGCCCTCTGCGGGGGGACTTCCTCCTTTGCTTTGGCGGGGGACTCGGGGTCGTGGTGGAGCCCCGGGGTCTCTCGCCACCTCCTCCCCTCACATGTGGCAGTTCTTGTTTTGCAGGTGCAGCCGGGTGTGTAGCAACGTTGCTCCACGACGCAGCGATGAACCCTGCAGAAGGTAACAATAATCCTGCCCTGCCAGGGGGTCTAGGAGTGGGATCTGCCTGGGCTGCTCCCATCCCCTGTCCTTGTTGCTCGCCTGACCGCAGGGATCCTTTGGGGGTCAGTGTAGGCTCCGTTTAGGGAGCCCAGTGGCTGCCAGTTACAGAGCTGGGTAGTGGAGGGGATTCATTCCAGGGAGCACAGCAAATCTCAGCTGAGGAGGAGCAGGGAGGGACTCAAGGGTTTTTGCTGCTGCCAGCTACCTGGAGCAGCAGAGGAATCAAGAGAGACATGATCCGTACTCTTAAAGTCATTCCAAGGGTATTGAAACCAGACAACACTGTGGTGAAAGCTCCTTGGGAAGATGAGATGTGGTTCTAGGCATGTGCTGAGTGTGAAAAAGAAAAAGCTGAGGTACAAAAGGCACCTTAAAGAAGTCCGGAGAAGAGATATCTTAACTTAGGAAATGTCTGCAAGGTACTGACTTTGCTAAGCTTGGTTTGAAAACAGGAGAGATATTTTTAATTGCTTAACGTCTGTAACGGTGGTGGGAGGAGCGGAGGGAGAATAACGAGTATAGACAGCAACGAATAGACTTATTCCTCTTAAAACTGGGAGGCTTGTGACAGCGGGCGAGTAAAGATCCACGGTAGCAGCTGCGGTGGCAAGCACGGTGCTGAGCGGGGCCGTGCCGGCAGCCCGAGCCAGGAGCCCTGCTGCCAGACCCAGGCTCTGTGACTGCCGAGCCCCCGGCAGGCTGTCGCTCCTGCAGAAATCCCTGCCGTCAGCAAGGCCTCCTCCTGCCCGCCCGCCGCTGGGCTCTGACCCTCGGGAGCAGGCAGCTGCTTCGGCTGGTCGGTTGTCATTCCTTCCCTGGAGCTACTCTTCTTATGATGGCTGTAGCATTTGTAGTCACATCGTTTTTAGCTCCCGCTGGTCATGTTAACTTAGGGAGGCCAGACAGCTGTGGGCTGTGCTGGGCTCCGCTCCTTTGCGGGGGGGGGGATTTTGGTGTCTGGTTCTTGCCGTGGGGTTGCTGTGTCTCAGCAGAGGCTGGTGATGGTTCCTGGCTGGGGGCTCTGCAGTGCGCTGCAGATTGCGGGTGGCCGAGGAGGGACAGGATAATACAGGTCTAGAAATCTGGAAAATAACATAGTGACTAAAGCAGGGCTTTTCTGTCTGTGCAGTAGATCTGCAGGGGCAGGTGGGGAGAGGTGTGTCACGTGGAGTGGAGGGGGGTGCACACATCAGATGTCGAACTTTACACCTGGGTATGGGAACGTTCCCTCGAGCAGGCTGCAGGGTTTGCAGGTGGTGCTGTGACGGCGATGCCTTTTGCACATGTACGCCGTACAGCCCTGCTGGGACACTGCTGGCCGGAGCCATCTGCCTTTAGCTCCCCAGCCAGTGTGACTGAAGTCCTGAGTGCCCGCAGGGAGCCTGCCATCACCCTTACCCTTTCTCTCTCCTCTTCCTCTCTGCGCCTGGGTCCTGGCTGCTGTGCTGGCCACTCGCTGCTGCCGTCTGTCCCAAGTGGTCAAGCAGCGGATGCAGATGTACAACTCGCCTTACCAGTGTGTGACGGACTGTGTACGGACTGTGTGGCGCAACGAAGGGGCTGGAGCTTTCTACCGCAGCTACACCACCCAGCTCACCATGAACATCCCCTTCCAAGCCATTCACTTCATGACCTACGAGTTCTTGCAGGAGCAGCTCAACCCCCACAGACAGTACAACCCAGGCTCCCACGTGGTCTCCGGGGCCTGCGCAGGGGCTGTAGCTGCTGCCGCCACCACGCCTTTGGACGTTTGCAAAACGCTGCTCAACACCCAGGAATCCCTGGCCTTGAGCTCCAACATCAGCGGACACATCACAGGCATGGCCAATGCCTTCAGGACGGTGTACCAAGTGGGCGGTGTGACTGCCTACTTCAGAGGGGTCCAGGCCAGAGTCATTTATCAGATGCCCTCAACAGCAATCGCCTGGTCCGTGTACGAGTTCTTCAAGTACATCCTCACCAAGCGCCAGGAAGAGCGTCGGGCTGGGAAGTGAGCCAGAGCTGAACCCGACTCCAGACCTGCTTCATCTCCCCTCCTGGTTTGTCTTCTGACCCTCTCCCTTTCGGTTTGGTTTGTGTTGAAGAGAGGGGGCAGCAAAGCCCTTCGGGGTTTAGCAACGCCATTTCTTGCGCGGGGCTGCTGCAGCTCTGCTCCAGCTGCACAGCTGGCTCTCTCCCAGGCCCTCAGAGATGTCCTGCTGGGAGCTGCAGCCCAGGTCACGTCCCCTGGCACTTCGGTGGAGCTGTGCTCCTCTCCTTCCCGTAACGAAAGCCTCCTCTACTGCAAAGCTCGCCCCTGCTTGGAGGGTGGTGAATGTCCTGCCCTGCCGCTGGCAGGGCCGCAGCTCAGCTCAGTCGCCAGGGAGGGGGCAGCGGCTCTGTCGGGGATGCTGGAGGCTTTGTCTGGCTTTTGGCTGAAGCAAAGTGTAAGCCTTGCCGTTGTCTTGTAGCACGCACACATGACGCTGACTGTCCTGGTGGTGGTGGTGGGTGGGGAAGGATGGCACTTGAGGAGGGGAGTCGTAGGTTTGTTAATGTTCCTGCTCTTGACACCTCCAATAAAAACAGTTCTGCTCTATTGTCGCGTCCCTTTCTTGCTCTCGGGTGGCACGAGACCTTTGACTGCCAAGTGCTGGGCTCCTTTGTGGGGTTCTCATTAGGGTGGTGGGTGGGACAGTGCCGGGGCTTTGGGAGCAGCAGCGGGCAGATTCCTCCACCTGCATGGTGGAGGCCCTTGTGTGGACAGGACGTGTCTTTCTCAGCAGTTTGATGGAAAAAGGCGTTAAATGGTGGAAGAAAGTCTGAGGAAAGCAGTGCTCAGCCCAGCCCTCTGCTAAGTCTCTCCATACAGCCAAGTACACATTACAACAGCCCTGCGCTGCCGCTGGTGTCATAAAGCTGGACGGGACAGATCAGAGCAGCTTCATCTCACAGCAGTGAGGCTGAGAGTCCTGCACTACCCAGCTGGGAATTGTCCTGCCTCTCCCCTGCAGTCTCTTCCCTCCTTGGGCCGTGTGCCAGCCCCACTGGCTGGGCTGGAGGCAGAGCAGAGCCGGGCAGGGCAGCAGCCGTGCTGCGTCCCCCACTGGCTGCGGGGTTTCATCCAGGACGGTCTCATGGGACAAGGGTGGTCCCTTCCCTTCAGCTGGTGGCCCTGCCACAGGCATGGGTTGTGGGACCCCATGGAGAAGCTGTGAAGGCTTCGTGGCTCAGGGCAGCGGGTGTTTTGGTGCTGGGTGACACTGGAGGGCCCTCAGGATTTCTGCGCTGTCCTCACATAGGGGATAGGGGGCTCAGCACAGCTCCTGCCTCCTGATTTGGGGTAGACCAGCTTGTGTTTTGATGGGCATTTTAAAACCCTACAAACACAGTTGCTCAATGTTTTATTCATTTTAATAATATAACAGCTTTATTATTTTTTAAACTGTTTTCTTAGGCATGTTAACACCAATTTCTTTCGGAGTCCCTCCCAGCTCTGGACCAGCGAGCCTTTACCATAGGGCCGTGTGCTGAGCTCCGATGCCTTGCTTACTTGTAGCGCCTTACTCAGCCCACGGATCCCGTTGTGGGGTGCCATGGGGACGCCTGGCCCCAGCGGGATGCTCCCTGCGTGCCTGCAGGAGGGGCATCCATCCCATGGATGGACGGGCTGTGCCTGGAATGACTCCCTGGAGGAAATGTGCTCACAGCCGTGGTATGTGCTGTCTGCCAGCGTCCCTGGGGGCTCAGGGCTGCCCTGCACAGGGCTGCAGAACCCCTCACACCCTGCTTGTGGCGAGGGGAAAGGGGCTTTGCTGCTGCTGGGGAGGCTGGGGGCTGGGTGAGCGGGGTCTGTCCTTGCAGCTCTGGGTGTCCCTGGGTGCAGAGGGCACACGGGGTTGGCACCAGCCCTGCATAGTTGCGTGCCTGCCCGCTGCTCCCCACCTAGCCCTCAGGGCTCCTTGTGCCCCGCGGGCGCCTGTGCCCAGCTTGCTGTGCACGGGCAGGAGGATCAGACACTCCTTAAAGAAACAAAAGGCACCGGAAAGCCCGTGAGCCTCCGGTCTCCCCACCATTCCAGCAGCTGGGGCTTTAAGAAATAACCCAAGTATTGCAAGATTTGGCAGCCCTGCGGCTCCTCCACCCAAGAGGGAGGAATCCGAGCAGCAGAAACGGCTGGGAGAGACTGAGGGAGGATTAGCGGGCAGCGCAGGGCTGGGCTCTGCCAGCAATGAGGCAGCAGAAGATGGGCACAGCCCAGCTCCGCGGGGCCAGAGCAGAGCCGCGGCTTCGCCGTCAGCCCTCGTGCCAGGGCTCTTGCAGATGCCTCAGAGGGAAAGGCACAAACACAGGCAGGGCCCAGGCAGAGATTCATGCTATTAAATCCATCGGCCGCTGGAAGAGGCTCTATAAGTGGGCAAAGGCATGACTGAAGGTGACTCTGGGATGAGGAGAGGTGTTTCCAGGAATAACTGCCTGCAGACGGGCTGGGGGAGAGAGCTAGACCCCTGGGAATGGGGGTGTGATAACAGCACAGCACAGGGAAGATATTGGCTTGAGCAGCCCTCCCACCGGGCCATGGCCTGCCTGCTCTGCTGGGGCTTTGCCAGCTCACCCAGCAGCAGCAGGGCACTGCCAGTGCCCGCAGAGCAGCCCCGGGGTGGTGGCACTGCAGGGACAGCAGTGCCGCCCAGGAGTGGCCAGGGGCTTTCCAGATATCCCTTGTGGCCAAGCCATGGAAGAGTGGAAAAATCCCCTGTCCTGCTGCCATCTCCTTCCATCCTCGGAGCTGAACGTCTGCCCTGGGCCAGCAGCCGGCCCGAGGAGCGGCTCCAGACCTCAGGCCATGGAGGGCAGGAAGGAGTGGGCCTGCTGCTGGCACTGCACTGCCACAAGATAGCTTCAAATCAATTCCAGTGCGGGTGCAGTGTCACAAACACTGAACTGGGCATCAAGAATGCTCAGAGGCTGCCTCTTTATTGTGTTGACGAGGCTTCCTTGGGTCCTCTGGTCAGCCCACAGTCCTGCTGTGACTGTGTGCATTTGGGTCCATCTCAGATGGACAGAAGTCCCACTTTTGCCGCATCTCTTAGCAGGGTGTCTGGTTGATCCCCCTCAGCTATTGCCCCTCTAAATTACAGTTTTTTTTCCCAGTACAGGTAGTGCCAGAAACACCTTCTGGGGGAAGTCTGCTGCTGTTGGTTTCTCACTGATGATGATGGTGCTGTGAGCCCTGGGCGCAGGCTCCTGCCGTGACCAACCAGCCCCATACACAGCACCTCCAGCCCCCGCTTGTGGTGGTGGCATCCCCACAAATGCATCCCCTGCCTGCAGCAAAGGGATTTTGCCTTCCCCCGGGGGCTTGGTTGGGAGGTGGGTGCCCCAGCTCAGCCATGGCCACTGCCCTTCCCAGGTCCAGAGACACTTCATTGAAGCCCCGCCGCACGAGTTTGGTCCTGTGGCCTCCTCGGCATTTGGCTGTGCTTCATGTGAAATCCCTCCTACAGCCTCTTCTGAGTAACCGGGCTATTTTTGGCCTTCCAGCAAGGGAGCTGCGCTCAGCCCATCGGAGCTCCGCAGACAACCCAATTCACCCCCCTGCAGGATCCCCAGCCACGTTCAGCCTCTGGCTGTCCTTTGGCCCCATATCCCATTGCCCCTTGAGCCTCATCCTGCTGCTGGTGCTGGGTGGGGGTGAGAAAACAGCCCCCGAGCAGGGCGGAGAGGAGCAGCGCTGCCAGCCCTGCCCCAGGTGATGGACTTGGGGGCACGGCAGCCCTGCCATGGCACGAACCCAGGCTATTTTGGGCAGCCTCCTTTTGCCTTGCCAGGAGTAGCTGGAGCTGCAGCAAGACCCAGCCGCCTGCTGGGGTAACTTGAGATGCCCAAGTGCAGGCTAAGGGCAGAGCTGGGGGATGAGCTGCTTGGGCCGGGGGTCTCCTCTCCCCCAGGGCAAAATGGGGAGATCCCCTCAGTGCAGCTGTCCTGTGCCTGGGGGGCTCCTGAGCAAATCCAGCTTTGGGGGCTGAGTCCAAGCCATCCTTTTGCCAGCCTGGCTTGGTGGCAGACAGGAGGGGGACATGGGCACTGCCCCACTGCACCACATCCCTGCCCACACCCTGCACAACCCCAAAATTTCCTGCCCCAGCCCCTCTGCCGTGGGGCAGCCAGTGTGGGGGGTCTGGCGCCTGTAGGGAGCAAGGGGGTGCCCTCACAGCCTCCCCCAGTCCCGGCTGCACTGCTTCTGGGATTCCTCAGGGCTCTGTCAGACCCCAATAAAATTATACAAGTTCTCATGACCCCACGGCCCTGCAGCGGTGGTAAACTCAGGAGCTGGGGCTGCCTGGACACAGAGCAGACGTTGCCTCTGGTGGACTCTGGGAGGCTGCCTGGTGACCCTTGCTGCTGCTGGAGCAGCTGGGGGACAACCCCTGTCCGCACAGGTCCCAGGCAGACTGGCTGTGCTGTACATCATGGGGATGCAGGCAGGAGGGGAGCCCAGGCTTCGCCTTACAGCCTGAAAGGTAAAGCCAAGGCTGAAAACCTGCTTTGTGGGCACTTAGGAGGCCATCCAGAGAGCCACCCATGACATCCCATGGCTGGGTCTGCTCTCACTGTGTCGTTGTGTGATGGGAACACATTAGGGCTGTTCAAGGCCCTTTTTTCCCCGGAGTGCCTATGGCAAGGGGCCGACGTTGTATTTGAGCAAGGCACAAAGCACGGCTAGCACGGCATAGCATGCAAGGAGAAATGCAAGCCCAAGCTGTCTTCTCTGCCCCCAGCGCCTTTGGGTGCCCATCAGAGCCGGGCAGCCCGCCGCCTGGAGCCCCGCCAGGGGCTATAAGGGACAGGAGAAGGGAGCTGGGCCAAACTCTGGCCGCGGCTCCAGCAGGGGCACAGCTCCCTCTGCAGCCCGGAGCTGTGAGAGGCTGCAGGCTGCGCACAGCGCCCGTCCCCGCTGTCCTCGGTGTCCTTCATGTCCTCCATGTCCATGTCCTCGATCTCCTTGGGGCAGGACCCGCGGGGGCAGCGCGGTGCCTGGAGGCTGAGGGCAGAGCGGGGCCAGGGGTGCTCTGCGGATGCTGCCAGCTTGGGGGGGCCGGCACCGCTTTGGGGTGGAGAGGGGCTAAAGCTCCCCGGCTCTTACGGAGCCAACAAGCAGCCGGGCACAAGGACACGGCTGTGACCGGGGGAGGTGCTGAGCTCCCCAGCACCAACCCAAACCCAGCGGCGGGGACGCGGGACACCGGGGTGCGTGCCCCCAGCCCGGCCCCGTGCGCTTGCCGATAGGTGGCGGTGGCGGATCTCGCTTGGGGACAGGCCGGTGACCCGTGTCCCGGCTGGGGGAGAGGGAGCCCGGGGGTCCTGGCCGGCACCCGCAGCCCCGGCACCCCTGCAAAGCCTGTGCTGCTTTTTTTGCGCTGCCCCCTGCCGGCCAGGGGTGCGGGTGGCCTTCGGATGATGGCTTTTGGATAGGTGGCATCCGGACAGCTCTTTGCTGGGAGGCACACGGTGATGCGGTCTCTTCGGGTGGTTTGCTTCAGCCCCCCGGAGCAGCTCTGTGCCCGCTCTCGCCAGTGCAGGGACCAGGCTGAAAAATGTAAGGGGGCCCCCCCCCCCCCGCCAAATCAGGTGTGGCCATCTCGTGGTGCACCGGGCAGGCTTGAGGAGGGTTTGGGGCCATCAGTAACTCGTCCACGAAAGACAGGCAGTCCCTTGGGGCTTGTGCTGGTAGGCAAGTGGTGTGAGAAAGCCTTGCTGCACAGCACAACCACTGATATTTTAATTTATTTACCTAATCCATGGCTGGCCACAGCTTTCTCAGCACTGGGGAGCGCTTGGGCAGCAACTCCTCATTGCGTAGGCAAGGGAGAGCTCCCAGCATACTCCCTCAGAGCACTGAGGGCTCCTGCAGGGTCCACAGGTCCCTTCCCCGAGGCCATGGTGGCTGTGCCTGTGTTGGAGCGGGGTCTGCAGGCAGCCTGGACCCCCATGTGTCTTGCCCTGAACCCAGGAGAGCTCTGTACTGATGCCAGCAAGAGCACCATGCACTGGGAAGGGTGAAGTGCATGAGGGGGGAGATGACAGCAGGGCTTGGAAGGGAGAAGTGGAAAAAGATGTCGGGAAGCAGAGGAAACCGGAGCACATCTGCGGTGCTCCAGAGGGAGCTGTGCTGCTCCTGTGCGATCCTGAGCAGGACAGAGGCCATAGGAAACCAGCTGTGCCTGGGGTTTGAACAGCCCCTTCCTGGCAGTTGCTGGAGTCTAGTGGACAGAGGCAAGATCTGCTCACGGGTTCCTCCTTGGCCAGGAAGCCTGGATGAAAATCGGAATTTGAGCCCACGCAAGGAGTGGGCCTGAGGTCTGGTTAAAGTCTGGCCTCCTCGCCCAACCCCTCCTTTGCCTTAAGCCAGTGTGTTGTTTTGGGCAACCTCAGCCCTGCCCAGAATCAACCAGCACTTTCAGTGAATCCCCCTGTTTGACCGGGATGGGACAACACACGACCTCTGCCCCTTGACCATGGTTTTCTGCCTCCCTGACATCACTCCAGTCCTGCCACGGATGATGTGGGACCACGCAGGAGGGAGTCCTGCCAATGCTCTGCACCCCTCGCCTTGGGTGCAGCCGGCAGCGCCCTGCTTTGCCGCAGGGCGCCATGGGATGAGGTGCGTCACGGGCGGGCGCTGCCTCCAGCATGGCCACGCAGTGACTTCCCTCCATTGTGTCTCTCCTCCCTGGGCCGCTTGGCCAATCTGCGGTCTCCCACCATCTCCCTCCCACTGGCCTCCGCCGGCTGTTCCTCCTCTTTGGAGCGCTTCACTTCCGCCGCCCCGCTCCCAGCTCCCCAGCACCGCTGGCCGCTCCCCATCGGCTCAGGGGTCTGGGCGAGAGAGTCTGCAGAGGGTTCCCTCCCACCGAGCCCCTACCCCCCTCCCACACCCCCAGCCTGAGCTGGTGGGACAGCTGGGATCTGTCCAGGAGGGGGGCTCGCTATGGTGGACATCCAGGAACTCCCTCCACCGTGCCTCAGCAGCCTGCAGCCAGGCCTCTTGGCATCCCTTAGGCCTTGGAAGAGCAGCAGCTGCATGCTGGTCTGGCCCTGGGTGAGGACAATAGAGCTGGGGAGCACTCATGGGTGTCACCAGGCATAAGTGGGGTGCCCACAATATTGAACTCATGCCTACAGCAATGCTGGGGGCTGTTGGTCATGCCGGCACTGCCTGGTGTTGCCTCTTGCAGCATGGCCATGGTGTGTGTATATGTGTGTGTGCCCCTGTGCTCTGCTCAAGTGGCCACACTCCAGGGAGCAGCTGTAGGTGCCTGCATCTCAACCAGAGCCTCTGGGTGCTGCTGGGGGTGCGGTGGGTTTCTGACCATCTATCACTTACTTGGAGGGGCTGTGCTAAGTGGGGAGCTCTTCTCGCACTCCCCAGTTTTGGAAGAGGTTGTTCTGTGGTTTCCGTTCCTCCAGCTTGCTCACCGAGGTGTGAACTCGCACAGGTCCCCTGTTTTTTTGCAAATAGCAGTCTGGCAGAACATGGAGGAAAATGCAGCTCTTTCCTATGGCAGAGACAAATCTCAGCTCGCCGCTGCCGCGGAGGGAGGACATTGCCTATCTTTGTTCTTGGCTATCCTGTTTCTACCCACGAGACCGCAGGGCCTTAACCGCTCATCTCCGAAAGCCAAGAGCGGAGCCTGGGCTTCCTCTCCCGCGACACCTTGCTGCCATCCAGCAAACAATCGCCTGGGCGTGCCGCATCCTCTCCCAGCGCCGGCCCCGCGAAGCCTCCCGGCCGCGGGGTGGCCCCGGGACACGGCTGCGGAGCCGAGCCGAGCCGTGCCGAGCCAGGGCTGGGGCCGGAGCCTGCTCGTAGCCCGGGGGTGCAGCTGCGAATTTCTCCGGTGGTTTCCCAACGGTGCGCGTTTAACTCTCACGGTGTAAATAATAATAATAATAATAATAATAATAATAATAATAATAATAATAATAATAATAATAATAAATACATATATCAGCGCGGGTTTTAGCAGCGCCCGCGTCCGTGAGCTGTGCGGTGGCGTGCGGCAAAGCCCAAGACACGCGTGGGGAGGAGGGTAGGACGCGGTGGGCATCACCGGGCAAGGGGTGGCACACGGAGCCCTCGGGCTGTGCCCGGGGAGGCTGCACACCTCTCCCGCAGCACCGGCTGCGCGGCTGGGGAGACGTGCGGGACGCTGCGGGGCAGCTCCCCGCACCGCCGGGGCGAGCCCACGGGGCTCCGCAGCCGCCCAGCCGC
>JAACYP010025056.1:0-10098 GCA_011076525.1 Nettapus auritus
GGGCTGCCCCATGGGCAAGTGCCAGGACCCAGCGGGTCCCATCCCCCCTGGGATCTGGTATGGTATGGGGATCGTGCGCTGGGATTGGGCAGTGAGGGCCTTGCTGGGAGCCCAGCCTTGAACGGGGATCCAGTGTGGTTCTGGGATCCGCTGCTGGGATCCTGTACTGCCCTGGGATCTGCTGCTGGGATCCTATACTGCCCTAGGATCTGCTGTTGGGAGCTGGCAGGGTGCTGGGATCTGGTACTGCCCTGGGATCCCGTAATGGCCTGGGATCCCCTGCTGGGACCTGGCATCATGCTGGGATCCTGTACTGCCCTGGGACCCACTGCTGGGACCTGGCATCGTGCTGGGGTCCGGTACTGCCCTGGGATCTGCTGCTGGGATCCCGTACTGTCCTGGGATCCCATACTGCCCTGGGATCCCCTCCTGGGACCTGGCATCATGCTGGGATCCCATACTGCCCTGGGATCCCCTGCTGCAACCCAGCCCTGCAGCCAGATCCTACATTGGCTCCCTAGGGTGGGACCGAGCCTGATAGCAGGGATCCCCTGCCAGCATCACGCCCCGATCCTATAACCAGGTTTCCAACTTGGGATCCAGCACTGCTCCAGGATCCTGTGCCAGGCCCTGGGGTGCCAGTACCCAGCTTTGCACCGGGGACCCGGTAATCCACCGGGATCCTGTGCCAGGATCCGGTGTTCCACGGGGATCCTGTGCCAGGATCCGGTGCTGTGCCCCTGCACCAGGACCCTGCCCTGTGCCCAGCCCTGCTCCGACGGAGCGCCCCGGGGTGACCGCGTGCAGGGATGGGTTGGGGAAGGGGGCATGCAGGGCTCTAAGGGGGGCATGCAGGGCTCTGGGGGGGCCATGCAGGGCTCCGGGGGGGCCGGGCATGCACGGCGGTACCTGGGGGCTAACAGCTGGACTCGTCGTGGTGGGACGGGTCGCAGAAGAAGCGCGAGCCCCGCTTGGCGGTGCGGGCCGTGAAGGGGACGCTCTTCAGCGCTGAAGGGTGGGCACGGGGCAAGGGGGAGGTGAGACACCGTCAGCCCCCCGTGGGCAGAGGCCTGAGGGTCTGGGGGGGCAAAGGGGAGGGGGGGGCGTACCGGTGATGATGTCCTCGATGGTGCCGTCCTTGCCCTCGTAGACGGGGCGGTGGTCCTTGGCCTGGCGCCGCCGCAGCTCGGCGATCAGCTCCTGCTGCTGCCACTTGTTGCGCTGCGAGAGCCCCCCAGCATCAGAGACCCCCCCACACTCATCAGAGACCCCCCCACACACACATCAGAGACCCCGGCCCCTCTCACCTTCTCCTGCTTCTTCGCCTCCTGCGCCAGCATCTTCTCCCGCATCACCTCCTCCTGCTTCTTCCTCGTCTCATTCTCCTGCTCCGCGTCCTGCCGGAGCAAAGCGGTGACACCAGGAACCAGCCCGCCTCGAGACCCCCCCCCCGGCCCCTCCTGGACCCCTCCCCGTACCTTGTAGGAGCGGATGAAGCGCACAAAGACCGGGAAGAACACCGACGGGGGGGTGGTCTTGGGGCTCTCGCCGAAATACCGCACCACCGTGTTGTAGGCGTCCTGGCACGGGGACGGGCGGTGAGGGAGGTGCTGAGCGCTCTGTGGCTCCCCGGAGGTGTGCAAAGCTAGGCGTGCACAACCAGGTGTGCACGGAGAGAGTGCAAAGCTAGGTGTGCAAAGCCAGATGTGCACGAGGGGCAGGGAAAACCAGGTGTGCACAAGGGGTGTGCAAAGCCAGATGTGCACAAGGAGCGTGCAAAGCCAGATGTGCACGAGGCGCATGCAAAACCAAGCGTGCATGAGGGACGTGCAAAGCCAGGTGTACACAAGGGGTGTGCAAAGCCACGTGTGCACGATGGGCATGGAAAACCAGGCGTGCACAAGGGACGTGCAAAGCCAGGAGTGCATGAGGGACATGCAAAGCCAGGCATGCACAGGGGGCGTGCAAAGCCAGGCGTGCAAAGCCAGGTGTTCACAGGGGGCGTGCAAAGCCAGGTGTATGTGCACGCGAGCGTGCCAAGGGGTGCGGGAGGGATTTTTGGAGCAGGGGACACGAAGCAAGGCATTGCACGCCTGCCAAGGCGCGCACAAGGGCCGTGCACAGCGGCTCGGCGCCCCCACCTCGGCTGTCCGCGCGTCCTTCTGCAGCCGCTCCAGCTTGCCCTCGCTGGCGGCCAGGAAGGCGCGCAGGACGCCGTTCTCGTGCAGCCCACACTCCCGGCGCAGCAGCTCCATGCCCCGGCCCAGCTCCTTCACGTCCAGCAGCACGTTCTCCAGGGACACTGCGGGGACAGGGACGGCTCAGGGCGTCCCCGAGCCCACGGCTGGAGGTTTTCGGTGGGGGACGGACGGACAAGGGGGGGCACCTGCGGCTGCCTTCTCCACGAAGTGCAGCTCCTGCCAGAAGGTGGCCAGCTCGGGGTACTTCTCCCGCACGGTCAGCGCGATGAAGTGCAGCAGCGTCATCTTCCTGTCCGTGGATTTGGTGTCCAGGAGCTGTGGGGCCAAAACCAGGGGTTTACAGGGTGTAAAACGGGACACCCCCGCACCCTGCATAGCCCCGGGGGCTGCTCACCAAGTCCAGGCTCTGCAGCTTGAAGCCGTAGACGGCGCCGCGTTTGCTGCTGTTCATGTAGTTGCCCAAAGCCAAGATGATCTGCAAGGGGTGAAGCACAGGGGAGGGGGGGCTCAGGGATGAGACCCCCCCACCCCAAACGGGACCCTCGCATCCAGATACGGCGACGATGGAGAGGGAAGACCCCTCCCCGTGCCCACCTCCAACATGTGCTTCAGCTTCTGGGAGGACTTGACGGAGGCCGAGGCCGCGATGATGGCATTGAGCTGCTGCAGGGGGACAGGACGAGGGGGGCTCGGCGGGGTGCAGGACCACGGGGGGACCCCTTCCCACGCCCTCCCCGGCTCCGTACCGGTGTCAGCATCTGCAGGTTCTCGGCGAAGTTGCCCAGGAAGGCCATGATGGCCATGCGCTGGGGCAGCCTCTCCACCTTGCTGAACTGCAGCATGAAGCGGTCCTCGTCCGCCAGCTCCTCCAGCGGCTTGCGCTCCCGCTCGTACTGCCGCAGCGCCTTCACCTCCGCCTCCGTGGGCAGGAACCGCATCAGGCACTCCACGAAGTCCACCGGCAGCGTCGCCAGGTCGAACCTGCCCCAACCGTGCCGTCGGGACCCGCACTCCCCGTCCCCAAGCCTCCTCCCCCTTAAATATTTGGCCCCGTGGAGCCGAGACCGGCCCACCCCCCGGCCCCCGGCCCGTTGCCCGTACGTGTGGATGGCCCTGCAGATCTCCTCGGCGCCGCGGCCGGCCTTGCGCAGGGTGATGGCCAGGTTCTTGGCCCGGTTGGCCTCCAGCAGCGTCACCTTGCTGGCGGCTTTGTGCGACGCCTTGTTCTTGGCGCAGACCAGGTCGAGGGCCGGGCCCTGCGCCTTGGTCTTGAAGAGCTCCTCAAAACGCTCCAGGTCGAGGTCCTGAGGGGGTTTTTTGGGGAAAGGGGCTCAGCGGTGCCACCGGCGTCCCCCCGCCACCACCCCGATCCCCTCCGAGCCGCTGCGGCCCCGCGCTCACCTCCAGCACCCGCTCGTCGTCCAGCTCGCTGAACACCGTCCCGCTGATCTGGTTGGGCTTCAGCGCCGTCCAGTTGAAGACAGGCAACCGAAATTTGGTCTTGATGGGCTTCTTGATCCGGATGGCTGCCGGGGGGGCACGCAGGAGCCAGCTCAGCCTCCCCCGGGCTGGAGGGACTCATCCCAAGCCCGCCCTGAGCCACCCAGCCCTGGAGAAGCGGTCCCCACGCTGTCCCCTTGCCCTGGGCCACCCGACCCCATTGCCACTGTCCCTGTCCCCACGGTCCCTGCACCCACCCTGTCCCCATTTCCGTGGTCCCTGCACCCACCCTGTCCCCATTCACCCTCCCTGTCCCCAACCCCACGACCCCTGGTCCCTACCCGAGAGCCCAACGGTGAGGGCGATGGAGGGCGAAGCGCCGGGCAGCGGCGGGGCCGGCGGGCACTTGCCTGCAGTGGGACGAGACGGTGACACCACGCCCGAGGGTGGCTGGCCCCATTTGGGGTCCCCAGCCCCAGGGACACCCCGATTTTGGGGATATCCCAGGTCCCCCCCCATCATCCTCACCTGGCAGCGGGGGCGCAGGGGGCGGCAGGGGAGGTGGCGGGGGCGGCGGGGGGGGTGCAGCCTCTGGGGGAGGCAGGACGGGGACCCTCGGGGCCTCATCCAGAACTTGGGGCTCGGATTGGGGGGGGGGGCTCGGCGCCCAGCACGGGGGGCGGCTCGGAGCCGTAGCGCCGCCGGAAAGCCTCGTCCTTCTCCTTGATCATCCGCCGCAGCGTGTGCACCTGGTGGCTCGTGTGCTCGTAGGTCTCCTGGGGTGGGGGGCCAACGTCAACTGGGGTCAGGGGGGAGGTCGGGACCCTTCCCCTCTTTCTCTGTCCCCCACCCCCCATCCCTGTGGCCCCCACGCACCTTGACCACCTCCAGCTCCTTCTCCCGCTGCAGCAGCTGCTTCTCCAGCTCCGCCACCCGCATCATGTTCTCGTTCTCCAGGTCCAGCAGCTTCTCCGTCAGCTACAAGGGGGGGGGACGCAGCCATAGCCCACGGGATCTCCCCTGTGGCCATCTCCAACCCCCCCCCAGGCACAAAGCCAGCCCCCCCGGGGCACCCCGTGTGGCTGACGTACGTGGGACAGGTGCTCCTCCAGCTCCTCCACCTTCTCCAGGGCCACGTTCTTGGTCTCGGCGTCCTCCAGCAGCCCCCCGACATCGAAGACGTTGTCCAGGTATGCCTGGATCTGCACCTGCAGCTTCTCGCTCTCCGTGTGCCTTGACTTCTGCGGGCAGGGGACGGCTTCAGGGCTGGGGACTCCTCGGGGGGGGGTGCCCCCCGGACCCCAGACCCCTCTCCGGTACCTGTAGGAACTCCTCCAGCCCCAGCTTGGTAAACTCGTACTGGAGGTGCACGCGGAAGTTCATGTCCTCCACGGAGTGCACCACGATGTTGATGAACTGCATGCAGGCCACCTGCAAGGCCGGGCTGCGTCAGCGGGGCTGGGAGCCCCCAATCCTTCCTCCTGCCCCCCTACTTTCTCCCCCCGGCCCCGGCGAGGTCCCGGGGACTGGCACCATACCATGAAGTCGATGCTGCTGTCCTCGTTGCGGAAGTAGTCCATGAGTCGCTCGAAGCGGTGCTTCTCCTTGCACACCTGAGAGGCGGTGGATGGAGGATTTGGCACGGCCACGGTCCCCCAGGCTGGCCGGCTCCGCTCCCCAAACCCATCCCGATCCTCGTCTCCCAATCTCTCCATTCCTCACGTCCTGGCTCGCCCATCCCAGCCCAGCACCGATGTCCCCACTCTTCCTGCTCGTCCCCAACCCAGCCTGCCCTTTCCCAGCTCTGTCCTCACCTCCTTGAAGTTGTCGAAGGCCGACAGGATGATCTCGTGGCCGCCCCTCACCAGACACACGGCCGCCAGCAGCTCCAACACCAGCGCCTTGGTCCTGGGACACGGCGGATCCATCGTCCCCAGCCGGCAGCAGGGAACCCTGCGCCTGCCCGGGGCAGCCCCGACCCTTACCTGGGATTCTTGTTGTTGAGGCTCAGGGCGATCTCGTTGACGGCGTGGGGATGGGACATGACCAGGTTGAAGCCGTACTGCGGGGAGGGAGCGGGGATGCGTCAGCAGCACCGGCGCGGTCGGCGGTGGCAGCGGCATCCCCAGGGGCGCCCGTACCTGGTAGTTCATGATGGCCCGCAGGCACATGATGCAGAGGTGGACGTCGTCCTTCTGGCTCACCAGGCGCGAGTTCTTCAGCGCCTTGCGGCTCGGCAGCGTCCCGTAGCTGGGGGGGGGGACACGGCGACGGTGAGCGAGGACCCTGGCGCTGCGCCGCAAGCAGGAGCCGACCCCGCCGCCAGCTGCGTCCCGGAGCACCCAACGGTGCCCAGGGCCATGTGCAGGAGGTGGGGACGGGACCACGGTGGGGACAGCGAGGCACGGAGGGGGGACCGCAGGGCTTTTGGAGGGGCAGAGACAGAGAGAAGTGGCGCGAGAGGGACAGAGGCCAGCGGAGGCACGGAGCAAAGTGCTGCCCGTACTTACCCGGCGAGCGGCGAGGCGGGCGCAGAGGACAGAGAGAGAGAGCGCAGCCAGAGAGGCGAGCAGCCCGGCCCTGCGGGCAGAGACACGGGCACGTTACCCGCGGCAGAGCGAGAGCGAGAGGAGAGGAGAGACAGCACGGCCGCAGCAGAGCAGGGGGTGGGGGTGCCGCCGACGGGGACCACGCACCGCGGGCGGGACGGGGACAGCCGCGGTGCGGGCAGCACAGGGGGGTCACAGCACAGCGTGGGCACCACGGGCACGGCACGGCGTGCACCACGTGGCACGGCACGCGCCGCGGGGTGCTGAGCAGGCACGGTGGGCAGGATGGTGCACGGCACGGGGTGCCGGGCACGCACCCCTGCGGCTGGCCAGCCCGGCGGGTACGTACCGTAGGGCGGTCTGGCGGGCAGAGCGAGCCAGGCTGCTGGCAAAGGGGGCAGGCAGGGCACTGGGGTGCTGCAGATCCTCAATGGATCTGCTCCAGGCTCTCAGCTTCTCCAGCGCGCCGTCCTCGCCGCCTTCCAGGCCCTCAAAATCAAACCTGGGTGGGACACGCGCGAGAAGGGGGGGGGGCACGGCTTTGGCGCGGAGCGGCACAGCCACCGGAGCAAGCGCTGAAGCGGAGGCAGCGCGGCAGCAGCGGGGCGAGGAAGGGGGCTGAGCACCCCGCTAAGGGCTAAGCGCCGCCGCAGCAAGGAACCTCAGCGGGCACCCGGTCCCTCCGCAGCCCGGGGGGACGCTGAGCCCCCTACTCACATGACGGCGCACTGAGCGAAGGACAGGTAGTTCACCAGCACGTCCAGCCCCTTGTTCTCATCGTTGAGGAACTCGCGCACCCACCTGCGGCCGCACACAGCGGTCAGAGCCCGGGGGGAGCCGGGGACCCCCTGAAACCATGCCCCCAGCCCACGGGGACCCCCTCCCCAGCCCTGCTCCGACGCACGGAGGGGGTCACGGGGGCTCTCCGGCACCGGTGGCGGTCGCAGCCCCCCGCTATCACCCACGCCAGCACCGCCGGGGCGTTATCTGCCGGCTGCAGGGAGGGGAGGGCTCAGCACCAGGCGGGAAACCGAGCGCTCAGCCTGGTGCTCAGCACCGCGGCAAGGCTTGGGCACAGCACGGGGAGCCCGGCGGGGATGGAGAGCGTGGGGGGCACGCGCGTGTGCGTGGAGGGGGTGCGTGTGCCGGCACAGGGTGCGCACAGGGCGTTGCACAGGGTGTTGCACGAGGTGCACGAGGACACAACGCAGCGCACAGGACCCGTGCGTGCTGCTGGGGTTGGTGCACGGCCCCACGGCCCCGCGCGTCCCCACGCCGCGTGCCGCGGGCGGTGAGTCAGGCCGCAGCTGGAGCTGCCGGGGCCGCGCAGCCGCCTATTTCCTGCCGGCCCCAGCCCCTCGCCCCAGCGCGTTTCCTGTCTGAGGCTGCTGCTATTTTCAGGCCGCGGGTGGGGAGAGCCGAATCCCACGGCCGCTTTGGGGCCGCCGCAGGGGCGCAACCCGGCACGTGCGCCAAGCCCCCCGAGCACGTTGGGCACGGACGGGGACGTCCCCGTCGTCCTCCGGTCCCCGACCCTCCGGTCAGGGGGGCTTCGCCCATCCCTGGAGCTCCCGGTGCGGGGCTGAGGTGTCGTGGGGTCGGCGCCGAGCCCCCCGGCCACGGGGAGGAGCCGGGCAGGATTTGGCCGCGCTGCTTCGCGCAGGGCGTCAGCATCGTCCCATCCGTCCCGGCATCTGCCCCCGGGACCTGCCCGCTGGCAACCCCGGCACAGCCGAGCAGGAACCAGCCCAGTTCCTGCAGCGGCTCCGACTTCCCCTGCAGCTGCAGCACCCCGTGCCCCCCAGCACCCTCACCCCACCCAGGACCCCCCCCCCAAAACCTTTCCTTGCACCCCGCGCTCACCCGATGTGGTTCGTCCTCAGGCTGATCTCCAGCTCGCGCAGGACTTTGGTCGATTCCTGCACCCTCCTCCTGAATTTCTGCGGGCAGAGCAAGCCCTGAGCCGTGCCGCCCCCCCTGCCTTGCCCCCCACCCCGCAGCCCCCAGCCCCTCACCTTCCTCGTGACACCGGGGTCCAGGAAGCTCTGCAGCTTCTGGATGTAGGCGTGGGGGGGGCTCTTCACCTGGAACCGCTCCTGGGGAGGGACAGGGGAGATGGGGATGCTGGCACGGCCCCAAAGCCCCCCCCAGGCCCCGCAGCCCCCCCAGGCCCCACACCTGGTCACAGATGAGGTCCCACTTCTTCTCGTTGTCGTACTGCCGCAGGAGCCGGGCTTTGTCCGGGGGCAGGTTCATGGAGCTCTGGGGGACACAGCGGGGGGCTCGTCACGCCGCCGCATCCCACCGTGGGGACAAAGGGGACAACGCGGGGACGTTGCTCCCAGCCTGAGCCACGCAGGACCCGTGGCACCCGGGGCCACCAGCCCCACAAGGTGGCTTTTGTTGGTGACGGACTTGTGCCAACCACGAGCCCACGGCACTCCAGGGCGCACCACGGCGGGTAGCGATGGGGCACGGGGACGCGGTGACACAGGGACACGGTGACATGGGGACGCGGTGACATGGGGACAGGGGGACATGGGGACGCGGTGACATGGGGACACATGCCAGACAGGTGGGCAGCACCGGGCTCTGCCACAGCCCCAAATCTCCCCAGCGCCACCGCCAAACTTCCTGTCTTGCGCCTGTTTCCGCGCTGCCAAACCGCAGCCTCCGCCGCGCCGACCGCGGCGCCGGGGCACGGCAGGGCCTGGGCGCCAAGAGGGACCTGGGGACCCACTGGTGCAGGATGCGGCCCACGGTGCCGCTATCGGCAAGGATGAGCTGGGAAAAACGAGGTGTCATGGTGGAAATGATGGGTGCTGGGGGTGCCGGGTGGCCGCAGGTGCCGTTCTGTTGGGTGCTGCCATCCTTTTGGGTGCTGCCACCCTTTAGGGTGCTGCCACCCCCCTCGGGTGCTGCCACCCAGCCAAGGTGGCCGTCGGGCAGGGCCGTTAGCCGAATCCAGCCGCCACCGCAGCGGGGAGGTGCCAGCACTCCACCCGCCCCGTGGCAGCTAAAATTATCCCTTCCCGGCCCCGCGGAGCTGCAGGAAACAGGGGCAGAGCCTGGGCGAGGCTGCGCACCCCCGGGGCAGCCCCACGGGAGCAGGGGACAGCACCACGGGGATGGGGACGGGGACCCCGGCGCCTCCAAAAGCGCCCTCGGCGAGACGGGACGGGAACGGGGCCGGTGCCTCCCTCCCCACGGGGCCACTCTTGTTTTGCCACCGCCGCCGCCTGCAAAATTGTAGGGCCCAGCCCGACGCCCCCGCAGAGCCTCCCACCCGGCCCCCCGGCCCCGAACCCTCCCCGTGCAAGGGGACCCCCCGGGACAGAGCCGAGGAGGGGCCGGGGGCCCGGCTGGGGGCTGCGGGGGCTTTGAAGCCCGAGCGCCTTCGCCGCCGTTCCCGCTGCTGCGCTTCCTGCCTTTGTGGTGGGAGCGGGGCCGCTCCCGGCCGGGGCACTTCCTTCACCCCCCAACCCCTCCAAAGATCCCCCCACACCACGGCTGAGCCGGGATGGAGCCCCCCAGGGATAGGGACGGAGCCACCCCGAGATGGGGACGAAGCGGGGACAGGGGTTGCGTGGGGACAGAGCCCACCCTGGGGGACACCTGGGGATGGGGACAGGGCCGGATCCTGCCCGGTGCTGGGCTCCAGTGCTGCCGTCCCATCTCACGATGAAATATTTCCCTCCCAAACGGCAGCAGGAGGACGTCAAGCGGCAGCTAGAGTGGCGCAGGCGGGATGGCACTGTGGGTGAAGCCCCCCATGGCCATGCCAAGCCCCCTCCCCGGTGCCAACGGGGACCCCGGTGCCGTCCCCATGCACCCAACAGGATGTGTCCCCCCCCAGCCCCATAGGGACCAGCCACGGCTTCAGCCCCAGAGGGGCTGGGCTGAGCCAG
>MU016083.1:0-31846 GCA_011076525.1 Nettapus auritus
GTTGACCGATGCCCAGTCTATCCCGAGCAGCCGGCCCCCCCAACCCGGCTAGCCACCCCTATATATTGTTTAGCATGACGTCAGATGGTATGGAATACTCCTTTGGCCAGTTTGGGTCAGCTGTCCTGGGTCTGTCCCCTCCCAGCTGTTGCTGTACCCCGAGCCTGCCTGCTGGCAGGACAGGGCGAGGAGCTGAAAAGTCCTTGGCTTGGTACAAGCACTGCTCTGCAACAACCAAAACATCGGCATGTTATCAGCATTCTTCCCATCCTAATCCAAAACACAGCATTCCACCAGCTACTAGGAGGAAACTGTCCCAACTGAAACCAGGACACATCCCCATACGAGCTGCTAAGCTCATAGTACAGACCTGCCCGGATTGTCAACAACGATCAGGCCCACTGACTACAGTTAATCCTAGGGGTCTCTCTTCTCTTCAGCTTTGGCAAACTGATGTTACTCACATTCCCAAGTTCAGGAGGCAGAAATATGTTTACGTGTCCATAGATTCTTTCTGGAATGCATTCTGGGCCACTGCGATGACGGGCGAAACAAGCCGTCAAGTACAAGCACATTTCCGTGTGGCCTTCGCCATCCTCGGAATCCCAAAAGCAATAAAAACAGATAATGGCCCAGCCTATGTCAGTCGCTCTACGCAGGGCTTTTTCCATACATGGGGTATCACTCACAAGACAGGTATCCCACACTCGCCCATGGGAGAAGCAATAGTAGAGCGTGCTCACCGCACATTAAAGGAGTTATTGGAAAAGCAAAAAAAAGGGGAGACACAGGAGACCCCTCAGAATAGATTACACAAAGTGGTTTATGTCATGTATCATTTGACACTGCCTTTTCAACATGAAGAAATACCACCTATAGTCAAGCATTTTAAATCAATGGAATCAGGACTAACGTCCGTCCTAACAGGAAAAGTGATGGTTATGATGAAAAATCTGGATACCGGGGGGTGGGAAGGACCATATCCCTTAATAACCTGGGGGCGAGGGTATGCTTGTGTTTCCACAGGGCAAGGACCACGATGGGTGCCAGCTTGCGGTGTGCGACCCTGGTTGGGATCATCATCCTCATCTGCCTCTGCAGCTTTGGTGCCCCCTGGGTCTCAATCCAGCCCAGACGGAACATCTGGGTCACCCTCGCCAACATGACTGGACAAAACCATATGTGTCTGTCTATGGCCAGCACAGGAAATCCGTTCACGACCTGCCTAGTTGGGATTCCGCTAGAAGATAAGGATCTGACAAATTTGGTTAACAGCACATCGATAGGGCCACATCTTGCTGGGGGGTGGAACCTCTCACATACAGGAAATGCCTCCAGGGAGGCAATGAACAACTGGGATGGCTGGGTGGTCCATTTATCTATAGCCCCGTTAGAGCCGCAGGAGCTAGATATCTTGGGGAGTGTCAATGCGCTTGCCTGCTTAAAGTTCAATTATACTGGAAAAAATATCACTGTGATTAACATTGCGGCCGGTCTATCTGTGTACCAGAATGAATCTAAATGCTGCAATTATACCACCCCTAACATATCTAGGTCCTCAAACGGGGGAATTAAAAAAGGGGGAATTGTGGGAAAAGAATTTGCAGGTGGCTTTGCACTGTTTCACACGTCCCTCAATTAGAGATAATGAGGAAGCAAGCGGCAAAAAACAAAAACTTGAGCAAGGTTGAGATAAAGAAAATTGGCTACAGTGCTAAGGAAGAGTTTTGGGTGGTGGCCAATTGCTGGCTGGCTCGAGGTGCGTGTCAGAGGGTCTCTAACCAATTGTATGTCAGATTCGGGTGTGTGGACAGTATGTGGGGCTACGGGGAATATATATGTAGGAGTGAAAAATAGCAATAAAGGCCTTCCATTGAAGAGCCATCAGGAGTCCATGTCTTGCATCCCTTCAGGCCACTGTGGATAAAGGTCTCCAGCAACTGAGGGAATTAGCTGTGCTGGAGATGATTTATAGTGATTTGGACAATGCCCAGACACCTAGAGATCCCGATGAAGTCCAGTGTACAACATCCATGTGGCGTAAATTGGTGCAGAGTGCACCACCATCACATGCCAGTACGCTGGCAATGTTTAATTGGGATGAGGGGATGGGACCAACAGTGTATAATGTGTCCTGCCAACTTAAGAAATATGAAGACAATCTCTCTGCTCGAGTACAGGCCTGTGTCTCAGTTGTGGAGAAACTGTCAGAAAGAATTGAGAACCTCGCAGAACGAACATATCCCTCCTCATCCAGACAGAGTGATATCTCAGCCATTAAGAAGCAGTATCTTCCTGCTCAAGAGAGAGAGTACCCAAGACGCACACCACGTGGCGCCTTGTGGTTTTATCTGCGTGACCACGGGGAAGATATGAGGAAGTGGGATGGTGTACCTACTTCAGCCCTAGCTGCTCGGGTACGTGAACTGAAAGGAAAGACAGCAGCAAGAAGAGGGACTCCTAAGAAAAATGCTGCTCCGGGTTCTGTTGGGCCATCCTCCAGAGGCAATAGAAGAGCTGATATTAGTTTGACATTGATGAATGGGCCTATGCTCCTCATGAGCAAGAATTAAGTGGTGGATGCTCCAGCCAGAACTAGAGAGTCCCTGCCTCTGGCCAGGTAGAGGAGAGGGATAACCGGATTTATTGGACTGTGTGGATCCGATGGCCAAGAATACAAAGCTCTAGTGGACACAGGCGCACAATGTACCTTAATGCCACCAGGCTACCAAGGGACAGAACCCATCTCTATCTCTGGAGTGACAGGAGGATCCCAGCAGCTAACTGTATTGGAAGCTGAAGTGAGTCTAACTGGGAATGAGTGGCAAAAGCATCCCATTGTGACTGGCCCAGAGGCTCCGTGCATCCTTGGCATAGACTACCTCAAGAGAGGGTACTTCAAGGATCCAAAAGGGTACCGGTGGGCTTTTGGCATAGCTGCTCTGAGCACAGAGAAGATTAGGCAGCTGTCTACCCTGCCTGGCCTTTCAAAAAACCCTTCCGTTGTAGGATTGCTGAAGGTTGAAGAACAGCAGGTACCAATCGCTACCACAACGGTGCACCGACGGCAATATCGCACAAACTGGGACTCCCTGATTCCCCTCCATGAGTTGGTTCATCAGCTGGAAAGTCAAGGAGTGATCAGCAAGACTCGCTCACCCTTTAACAGTCCCATATGGCCAGTGCGAAAGCCTAATGGTGAGTGGAGACTAACAGTGGACTATCGTGGCCTGAATGCAGTGACGCCACCACTGAGTGCTGCAGTGCCGGACATGCTAGAACTTCAGTATGAACTAGAGTCAAAGGCAGCCAAGTGGTATGCCACAATTGATATCGCTAATGCATTTTTCTCCATCCCTTTGGCAGCAGCATGCAGGCCACAGTTTGCCTTCACTTGGAGGGGCATCCAATACACCTGGAATCGACTGCCCCAGGGGTGGAAACACAGCCCTACCATTTGCCATGGACTGATCCAGTCTGCACTGGAGCAGGGGGAGCTCCTGAACACCTGCAGTACATCGATGACATCCTCGTGGGGGGCAACACAGCAGAGGAAGTCTTTGAGAAAGGGAAAAAGGTAATCCAAATTCTCCTGAAAGCTGGCTTTGCCATTAAACAAAGTAAGGTCAAGGGACCTGCACAGGAAATTCAGTTCCTGGGGGTAAAATGGCAGGATGGACGTCGCCATATTCCAACGGATGTGATCAGCAAAATAACAGCAATGTCTCCGCCAACTAGCAAAAATGAAACAGAAGTTTTCCTCGGCAGTGTGGGATTCTGGAGAATGCATGTTCCAGGCTATAGTCAGCTTGTGAGTCCTCTATATCGAGTGACTCTATATCGAAGAGGAACTCTTTCGAGTGGGGCCCCGAGCAACAACAGGCCTTTGAACAAATCAAACAGGAAATAGCTCGTGCAGTAGCCCTTGTGCCTGTCCGTACTGGACCAGCTGTGCAAAACATACTTTACACTGCAGCTGGGGAGCATGGGCTCACCTGGAGCCTCTGGCGGAAAACCCCAGAAGAAACTCGAGGTCGACCTCTGGGTTTCTGGAGCCGGGGCTATCGAGGATCAGCAGCCAATTACACCCCAACTGAAAAAGAGATACTAACGGCATATGAGGGTGTTTGAGCTGCTTCAGAAGTTGTTGGTACAGAAGCACAGCTCCTCTTGGCACCACGGCTACCTGTGTTACATTGGATATTCAAAGGGAAAATCCCCACTACACATCATGCGACTGATGCTACGTGGAGTAAATGGACTGTCTGGAAGGCAGAGATTTTGGAGTGCCGACAGAAGAGGTAACCCGTGCTGAAGAGGCACCACCATATAATGAGTTGCCAGAAGACAGAAAGCAGTATGTGTTGTTCACTGACGGATCCTGCCGTGTGGTAGGGAGCCATCAGAAATGGAAAGCCGCTGTGTTGAGTCCCAGACGGAGAGTTGTGGAGGCCATGGAAGGGGAAGGCGAGTCAAGTCAGTATGCAGAAGTAAAAGCCATACAACTAGCCCTGGAGATTGCTGAAAGAGAAAAATGGCCAGTACTGTATCTCTACACTGACTCATGGATGGTGGCAAATGCTCTGTGGGGGTGGCTGCAGCAATGGAAATCAAACAACTGGCAGAGGTAAACCTATCTGGGCTGCTACTCTGTGGCAAGGTATTGCTGCCCGGGTAGAAAACCTGGATGTAAAAGTACGTCATGTAGATGCCCACATGCCCAAGAGCCACACTACTGAAGAACATCAGAACAACAAAGAGGTGGAACGAGCTTCGAAAACTGAAGTGGCTCAGGTGGACCTGGACTGGGGATGTAAGGGTGAGCTATTTGTAGCTCGATGGGCCCATGAAACATCAGGACATCTGGGGAGGGATGCCACATATAGATGGGCTCGTGATCGAGGGGTGGACCTGACCATTGAGGCCATCACACAGGTTACCCATGAGTGTGAGACCTGTGCTGCAGTCAAGAGAGCCATGAAGGTAAAATCTCCCTGGAACAGGGGGAGGTGGCTAGGGTTTCGATATGTTGAGGCCTGGCAAATTGACTATATCGGACCACTCCCACAGTCCCGCCAAGGCAAATGGTACATACTCACCATGGTAGAAGCAACAACTGGGTGGCTGGAAACATATCCAGTAAACCATGCCATGGCCCGAAACACTATCTTGGGCCTGGAAAGGCAAGTGCTGTGGTGTCATGGTACACCAGAGAGAATTGAATCTGACAATGGCAGTCATTTCCGAAATAATCTTGTCACCTCCTGGGCCAAAAGACATGGTATTGAGTGGGTGTATCACATCCCTTATCACCCACAAGCCTCTGGGAAGGTTGAAAGGTACAATGGATTGTTAAAGACTATGTTAAGAGCATTGGGTGCTGGGACATGGAAACAATGGGACATAAATCTACCTGAAGCCACTTGGCTAGTTAATAACAGGGGGTCTGACAGCCGTGCTGGTCCTGCTGAAACAAAACCCCTACACACAGTAAAGGGAGCTAAAGTCCCTGCAGTGCATGTAGGAAAGTGGATGGGGAAGGCGGTGTGGGTTACTCCTGTCTCGGGAAAAGACAAACCCATTCGTGGGATTGCCTTTGCCCAAGGACCAGGATATACCTGGTGGGTAAAGCAGAAGGATGAGGATATCAGGTGTGTGCCCCAAGGAGATCTAACTTTGGGAGAAAACTAATCTGTAATCTAAGTTATATGTTGTGGGAAGATGCTGTAAGATCAACGACAGGTCAACTTCACAAGGAACTGGGCAAGTGCAACAAGGTCCTGAGCTAAGCGGGTGCTGGCGTCCAGTCATCCAACTCCGCCTGCCCTGAGTGACCACTTCAGCAGATGAAGACTAAATCATCAACAATTCTTATGTGGACATTTTCTGAGAAAGACCTATAGAATGTAAAGATGTATCTACCTATCAATTTGTTAAAAACAAGGAACAATGGTGATGAGAATATGCCAAAGTATGGGGGACCTGAGAGTGACACAAATGTTATGGAATAAGGGGTGGAAGTTGTCCTGCCAGCGGGCAGGCTGGGGGTGCAGCAAGAGCTGGGAGGGGACAGACCCAGGACAGCTGACCCAAACTGGCCAAAGGAGCATTCCATACCATCTGACGTCATACTGAAAAATATATAGGGATGGCTAGCCGGGATGGGGGTCCAGCTGCTTGGGATAGGCTGGGCATCGGTCAGCGGGTGGTGAGCAATTGCATTGTGCATCACTTGTTTCATGCACACTATTATTTTTATTATTATTACTATTATTATTATTATTATTATTGTTTCCTATCTTAATAAACTGTCTTTATCTCAGCTCACAGGCTTCACTTTTCTATTTCTCTCCCCCATCCCAGAAAGGGAGGGGGGAGGGTGAGCAAACAGTTGTGTGGTGTTTAGCTGCCAGCCAGGTTAAACCACAACAAAACGGAACACTGAGCAGAACCATAAATTGGACCCTAGACAACATGTACGGTGCCACTTTCTTCCATAAAAAATGCTCCCAACGGAATCCTTTGGGTACCCCTGAACTCCCCTGTGGAGCCTTTATGGAACCCCACATGCCACAGGACTCTGCGCCTTCGCTCTTTCCAAAGAACCCTTAAAAGTAACTGAAACCGGAACAATGAGCCAAACCCTAAGTGGGACCCTAGACAACAAGTACGGCACCAATTTCTCCCATCAAAAAGTGCTCCCAATAAAGCCTTTGGGTACACCTGAACTCCCTTGGGGAGCCTTTACGCAACCCCACACGCAATAGGACTAAAGCGTTCACTCTTTCCAAGCAACCCTAAGAGTAACCCTAACTGGAACACTGAGCCGAACCCAAAGTAGGACGCTAGACAACACGTTCGGCGCCAGTTTCTCATATCAAAAAGTGCGCCCAACGAAAGCCTTGGGTAGACCTGAACTCCCTTGGGAACCTTTAAGCAACTCCACATGACAGGAGTCTGCAACTTCCAGCTTTCCAAAAAACCCTACACGTAACCCTAACTGGAACGCTGAGCCGAATGCTGATTAGGAGCCTAGACAACGTGTACGGCGCCACTTTGTGCCATCAAGAAGTGCTCCCAACTGGAGCCTTTGGGTACACCTGAAATCCCTTGGGGAGTCTTGACGCAACTGCACATGCAACAAGACTGTGCGCCTTCGTTCTTTCCAAATAACCTTTAAACATAACCGTAACCAAAAAGCAGAGTGGAACCTAAGTAGGACCTTTAGAAAACACATACGGTGCCACTTTCTGCTATCAAAAAATACTCCCAATGGAAGCCGTTGGGTACACCTGAGCTCCCGTGGGGAGGCTTTGTGCAGCCCCACATGCAACAGTACTCTGCGCCTTCCAGCTTTCCAAACATCCTTAAATGTAACCCTAAATGGAACGCTGAGCCGAACCCTAAGTAGGACCCTGGACAATGCATTCGGCGCCACTTTCTCCCATCAAAAAGTGCTCCCAACAGAAGCTTTTGGGTACACCTGAACTCTCTTGGGGAGCCTTTACACAACCCCACCTGCCACCGAACTCTGCGCCTTTGCTCTTTCCAAACAACCCTAAACGTAACCCAAAGCAGAACACTGAGCCAAACCCTAAGTAGGACCCTAGACAATACGTACGGCCCAAATTTCTGCCATCAAAAAGGGCTCCCAGTAGAAGCCTTTGGGTACACCTGAACTGGCTTGGGGAGCGTTTACGTAATCCCATTCCCAACAGGACTCTGCACCTTCCCTCTTTCCAAACAACCCTAAACATAACCCTAACCGGAACACTGAGCCGTACCATAAATAGGACAAGCTTGTCCAGGACAACCTGGACTAGCTTTAAAAGTGGGCCGATGCGAAATGCATGAGGTTCAACAAGTCGAAATTCAAGGTGTTGCACCTGGGCCGGGGCCATCCCAGATGTGTACAGACTGGGTAAAGAAATCAGTGAGAGCAGCCCTGCAGAGAAATAATTGGGAATTCTGGTGGATGAAAAGCTTGACATGAGAAGCAGTGCACGCTCGCAGCCCGGAAGGCCAACTGCATCCTGGGCTGCATCTACAGAGGAGTGGACAGCAGGTCAAGGGATGTGATTGTCCCACTCTACTCTGCCGTTGTGAGGCCCTACTTGGAGTACTGTGTCCAGATCTGAGGCCCCCAGCACAAGTCCTGGTTTCAGCTACGATAGAGTTAATTTTCCTCCTAGTAGCTGGTAGGGTGCTATGTTTTGATTAGTATGAGAAGAGTGCTGATAACATGCCAATGTTTTAATTGTTGCAGAGTGGTGCTTGTACCAAGCCAAGGACTTTTCAGCTCCTTGCTCTGTCCTGCCAGCAGGCAGGCTGGGGGTGCAGCAAGAGCTGGGGGGGGGACAGACCCAGGACAGCTGACCCAAACTGGCCAAAGGGGTATTCCATACCATCTGACGTCATGCTAAACAATATATTTGTAGGGGTGGCTAGCCGGGGTGGGGGAACCGGCCGCTCAGGATAGACTGGGCATCGGTCAGCGGGTGGTGAGCAATTGCATTGTGCATCACTTTTTCACTACATTATTATTAGTAGTACTATAATCTTTTTTTTTTCTTTTTCTTTTTCTTTTTCTTTTTCTTTTTCTTTTTCTTTTTCTTTTTCTTTTTCTTTTTCTTTTTCTTTTTCTTTTATGTCCTAATAAACTGTCTCTATCTGAACCCACAGGCTTCATTTTCAAGTTTCTCTCCCCCATCCCAGAGAGGGAGGGGGGAGGGTGAGCGAACGGCTGTGTGGTGCTTAGCTACCAGCCGTGTTAAACCAGAACAAGAAGGATGTACATCTGTTAGAATGGGTCCAGAGGAAGGCCATGAAGATGATCAAGGGGCTGGAGCACATCTCCTATGAAGAAAGGGTGAGAGAACTGGGGCTGTTCAGACTGAAGAAGAGAAGACTCTGGGGCAACCCCTTTGCGGCTTTTCCGTACTTAAAGGGGGCTTATAATAATGATGGAGAGCGACTCTTTGCTCAATCAGATATTGACAGGACAAGGGGGAATGGTTTTAAACTAAAAGAAGGGGGATTCAGATTAGAGTTAGGAGGAAATTCTTCACTTAGAAGGTGGTGGAGCACTGGGACAGGTTGCCCAGAGAGGCTGTGGATGCCCCATCCCTGGAGGTGTTCAACACCAGGTTGGGTGAGGCCCTGGGCAATGTGATCTAATGGGTGGCATCCCTGCTTGTGGTAGGGGGGTTGGAACTAGATGATCATTAAGGTCCTTTCCAACCCGAGCCATTCTATGATTCTATGATCTCCTGGGATCCCCCTATTACTCCAGATGGGTTCTGCCCCTTGTTAGCCTGATGGCATTAGTGTACACTGTGCACCTACATTCCTACTGCCTTATACTCCTGCAGGTCTGATGTGCCAGGCCATTTGATCCATAGAGTCCAAGAAACCCAGTTGTCCTTTTCCTCTGCCTGGCCAGAGGCAGGGCCCCTCTCATCCTGGTTGGAATATCTATTACTTAATTCTTGCAAATGCAAAGCAGAGGACACTTCATCAGGGTCAGGAGTAACATCAGCTCTTCTACTCCCTCTCAAAGACTGCTCAACAGAAACCAGAGCAGCATTTTCCTAGGAGACCTCCTTTTTTCTGCTGTATTTCCTTGCAGTTCACATACATGAGCTGCTAGGGTCGAGGTAGGTTCACTGTGAAATGTGTTAATTTGATTTGTGTCAGTTTGGAATAATACTAGGGCTGCATGATGAAATATAACCTTCTACCGAAGAAAAACAGAGTGATTAGTGTACATAGTTCTCGTATCATGAGAAGGAAAGGTCCAGCAATTCATGTAAATAGAGGATTTGAAGGACGAACATTGAGACTCGAGTCTGGGAGATAAGAACCAAGGAGTTTTTTTAGGAAACTGCTAACTTTTGCATGGGACGCTGTGCAAGCCTTGGATATCTGACAAGAATACCACCAAATAAGGAGAAAGGGAGGAGTTGAAAGACAAAGCCTGGGAGGGAGACTATGAGCCTTCAGCATGAAAGACCCCCAGATAGACCACCAGAGACTAATACGCATGCGTCCATGAGAAATTTTGGACTCCGGAAACGAATTATACTAACCCTGCCTTTTCTAGGAATAGTGATGAATATGTATTAATCTAGGAGCATAAAAACCAGCTAACTGATGTAACAGGTGTGCGTCCTGGTGGAGCAGAGACTCCCGGCGCACCCAGCGCTGTTTGCTTGCCTCTATTCGTTTAATAAATTGCAAACTTTAATTGGAATCCTATTTGAGACCCGATTATTTATCACAACTGGGGGCTCGTCCGGGATGGTCCTGGTTACTGAATTCTGAGTTGATCCAGGAGGGGAGCCCCACAATTTGGTGGCTCCTGTTCAAATCGGGTCGGGACTAACACCATCTCAAACCTGAATAAAGGCAAGCAAAGAATTTGATTTTTTTATAAGCTCCCTTGCCAGCTACAGCATTATGTTTTGCCCGTAATTCTGCGCGTGAAGATTCGAATGAAGACAACAGTCGTGAGTATTTAAAGCGTGTACCGTTCAGTTGGGTGGTATTCTGTTGCCTGTGTGTGTAAGAGTGTGACTGAGATGGAACCTAGTTCCAAAGCGAGTGCGGAGGTCTTCTAACCGCGGTTCCAATCTCCCGCGAGGGACTTGGCCGTTGAAGGACCGAAGCGATTCTTATAGGATTCGTGGGTGGGTGATAGGTCCTAAACCCCCTGCAAGACACTCTTACTGGGTAACCAAGGGCTGTAGGAGTTGCCACAGTAAAATTCTTAGATGGGTCAGACAAAACTGAAGAGCCGGGACCAGAGAAAAGGGAGCAAATTACGAGACATACCACCAGAAAGTCCATTAGGAATAATAATTAAAAATTGAATGATAGGGACTGTGGTGGTTTTACCGTGCTGGGCAACTGAACACCACAACCGCTCTCTCACTCCCCCTCCTCAGACGAGGAGGGGAAGAAGTAAAGGAAAGAACAACTCACGGGTTGAGATAAGGATAATTTAATTAAAGGGAAAAATATATATATATTAAGGAAATATTATTAATTAACAATTCAACTAAAGGGAAAAAGGGAAAAAGGAAAGGGGAAAGGGAGGGGGAGAGGGAACAGCAAAACAAAACAAGTAAAGGCTATGTGGAAGTGCAGAGGAAAGAAATTATTCTCTACTTCCCAAAAATGAGCGATGCCTGACCACGTCCTTGAAGCAGGGCCTCAACGCACGTAGCTGGTGTTCACGAGGAGGACAGGCGTTTTTGCAACGAAAGCCCACCCCTCCCCTCTTCCTCCTTCTTCCAGCTTTTATTGCTGAGTGTGACATCATATGGTATGGAATATCTCTTTGGTTGGTTTAGGTCAGCTGCCCTGGTGATGTTTCTTTCTCACTTTTTTGCCCACCCCCCAGAAGGGTTAGAGAAAGTCCTGATACTGTGCCAGCACTGCTCAGCAGCAGACACAACACTAGTGTGATAACACTGATGTTCTAGCTACAAGTGCAGAGCATGGCACTGTATGGGCTTCTGCAGGGAAAGTTAACATCCCAGCCAGACCCAGTACAGGGGCCCCAGAAAAGCAAAAAGTAAACTGAAAATGATTGTATTGTATGTAAATGATGATTCATACATTTCATCAATTGTATGGTAAAATGGCCAAAGGAGCCTTTAAGACCACAGGTCTTTTGGCCTGTTTTTGGATCCTTTGAAGACTGGATTTGACAGGCCTTAAATACACATGTTAATTCAAAGGAACCTTTTAGTCAGGAGGAAAGTGATTATGCAAAGTTATGGATCAGGACTTCATGTCCTTTTCCATCCTCAATATTTACACTAAGAGCAGATGAGAAGTCTGAAGAAGAAGAAGAAAAACAGGAAAAAGAAAAAGATGATAGATTTGAGAACATTAATCATACAGGAAATAAGGGAAGCGGTTCCCCGAGGGAAAAACATTAATAAAGCATTTAATGAACAACAAGGGAAAGATGAATCTCCAACAGAATGGTTGGAGAGATTATAAAAAATAAATAAATAAATAAATAAAAAAGCCTACAAATGTATTCTGGACTGGCAAGAGGGAAGATTAGAAGAAGTACTTAGGGAAGCACAGAAAGTGTATGCCAGGAGAGATGAGGAGAAACAAAAAGTGTGGTGGCAGTAAGAGAAAGTCAGAAAAAACTGACGTCTGGAAAAAGAAGGGAAAAATGAGTAGAGAAAACTGCTAGGGTTTTCACTTAGGTGAAATGTGTTAATTTGATTCGTGTCAGTATGGAATAATACTAGGGCTGCATATAACATTCTACCAAAGAAAAACAGAGTTATTAGTGTATGTAGTTCTTGTATCATGGAAAGGAAGATTCCAGCAATTTGTGTAGATGGAGGATTTGAAGGCCGAACATTGAGACTGAGACTCAGGTTCTGGGAGATAAGAGAACAAAGGGCGTTTCAAAATATTTGCTAACTTTTGCATGGGATGCTGTGCAAGTCTCTGGAGATTACCGAATAAGGAGAAAGGGGGAGCTGAAGGACGATTGAAGGACAAAGCCTGGGAGGGAGACTATGAGCCTTTAGCATGAGCAACCCCCAGATAGACCACCAGAGACTAATACGCATGCGTCCATGAGAAATTTTGGATACTGGAAACTAATTATACTAACCCTGCCTTTTCTAGGAATAGTGATGAAGATGTATTAGTCTAGGAGCATAAAAAACAGCTAACTGATGTAACAGGTGTGCGTCCTGGTGGAGCAGAGACTCCCAGCACACCCAGCGCTGTTTGCTTCCCTCTATTCATTTAATTGCAAACAACAACTGGAATCCTATTTGAGACTCAGTAATTTATCTCAGTCGTTTTGGGTGTAGGGTTGCTTAAGGCTCCCCAAGGGACTTCAGGTGTACCCAAAGGCTTCTGCTGGGATCAGGTTTTCATGGGAAAAAGTGGAGCGGTACGTGTTGTCTAGGGTCCTACTTAGGGTTCGGCTCAGCGTACTGGTTATGACTACACTTAGAATTGTTTGGGAAGAGCGAGTTCGCAGAGTCCTGTTGTGTGTGCGGTTGCCTAAAGGCTCCCCAAGGGAGTTCAGGTGTACCCAAAGGATTCTGTTGGGAGCACTTTTTGATGGGAAAGTAGTGCCGTGTGTCTTGTCTAGAATCCTAGTTTGGGTTCGGCTCAGTGATCCGGTTAGGGTTACGTTTAGGGTTGTTTGGAAATGCGAAGGCGCAGAGTGGTTTTGCCTGTGCGTTTGCGCAAATGCTCCCCAAGGGACTTTAGGCGTGCCAATAAGTTTCAGTTAGGAGCACTTTCTGATGGGAGAGAGTGGCACAGTGCGTGTTGTCTAGGGTCCAATTTATGGTTCTGCTCAGTGTTCCGGTATGTTGTGGTTTAAGCTGGCCAGCAGCTAAACACCACACAGCCGTTTGCTCATCCTCCCCCCTCCCTCTCTGGGATGGGGGAGAGAAACGGCAAAGTGAAGCCCCATAGTTGAGATAATGAGAGTTTATTAAGATAGGAAACAATAATAATAATAGTAAGTGTGTATGAAACAAGTGATGCACAATGCAATTGCTCACCACCTGCTGACCAATGCCCAGTCTATCCCGAGCAGCCGGCCCCCCCGTCCCGGCTAGCCACCCCTATATATTGTTTAGCATGACATCAGATGGTATGGAATACCCCTTTGGCCAGTTTGGGTCAGCTGTCCTGGATCTATCCCATCTGCATGGGGCACAGGATATGTTTCCAGCCATCCAGTGGTTGCTTCCACCATTGTAAGTACGTGGCGCTTGCCGTTGCGGGTTTGAGGGAGTGTGATGTAATCAATCTGCCAGGCCTCTCCATATTTATATTTCAGCCATTGTCCTCCATACCAGAGAGGCTTTGACCGTTTGGCTTGCTTGATTGCGGCACATGTTTCACAATCATGAATAACCTGTGCTATAGCGTCCATGGTCAGGTCCACCCCTTGATCACGAGCCTATCTGTATGTTGCATTTCTACTTTGATGGCCTGAGGTGTCACGGGCCCATCAGGCTACAAATAATTCACCCTTATGTTGCCAGTCCAGGTCCACCTGAGCCACTTCGATCTTTGCAGCCTGATCCACCTGCTGGTTGTTTTGATGTTCTTCAGTAGCCCGATTCTTGGGCACATGAGCATCTACATGGCGTACCTTTACAACTAGGTTCTCTACCCGGGCAGCAATATCTTGCCACAACACTGCAGCCCAGATGGGTTTGCCCTTGCGCTGCCAGTTGTTCTGCTTCCACTGTTGTAACCACCCCCACAGGGCATTTGCTACCATCCACGAATCAGTATAAAGGTAGAGAACTGGCCATTTTTCTCGTTCAGCAATATCTAAAGACACTTGGATGGCTGTCACTTCTGCAAACTGACTCGATTCACCTTCTCCCTCAGTAGCTTCTGCAACTCGTCGTGTAGGACTCCATACAGCAGCCTTCCATCTCTGATGCTTTCCCACAATACGACAGGACCCATCAGTGAACAGAGCATATCTCTTCTCATCTTCTTGTAGCTTGTTGTACAGTGGGGCTTCTTCAGCACAGACCACTTCCTCCTCTGGTGATGTCCCAAAGTACTTGCCTTCTGGCCAGTCCATAATCACTTCCAAGATTCCTGGGCAACTGGGGTTTCCTATTCAAGCCCGCTGAGTAATCAATGCAACCCATGTAGCATCAGTTGCATGATGTGTAGGTTCCTTCTGCCAGAGGCTCCAGGCGGGGCCATTCTCCCCGGCTGCGGTGTAGAGCACATTCTTACCTTCTGGTCTTGTTCGGACTGCCCAAGGGCTACTGCATTTCCTGCTTAATTTGTTCAAATGCTTGTCGTTGCTCAGGGCCCCATTCAAAATCTTTCTTACGGGTTACTTGGTAGAGCAGGTTTACTATCAGACTGTAATTTGAAATGTGCATTCTCCAAAACCCCACGACACCTCGGAAAGTTTGTGTTTCTTTTTTGCTAGTTGGTGGAGACATAGCTGTTATTTTGTTGATCACATCCATTGGGATTTGACGACGTCCATCTTGCCATTTGATTCCTAAAATCTGGATCTCTCGTGCAGGTCCTTTAACTTTATTTTGTTTTATGGCAAAACCGGCCTTCAGAAGGATTTGGACTATTTTCTTCCCTTTCTCGAAAACTTCCTCTGCTGTGTAACCCCACACGAGGATGTCATCGATGTACTGCAGGTGTTCAGGAGCTTCCCCCTGCTCCAGCGCAGACTGGATTGGTCCATGGCAGATGGTAGGGCTGTGTTTCCACCCCTGGGGCAGCCGCTTCCAAGTGTATTGGACACCCCTCCAAGTGAAAGCAAACTGTGGCCTGCACTCTGCTGCTAGAGGGATGGAGAAAAATGCATTAGCAATATCAATTGTGGCGTACCACTTGGCTGCCTTTGATTCCAGGTCATTCTCGAGTTCTAGCATGTCCGGCACTGCAGCGCTCAGTGGGGGCGTGACTTCATTCAGGCCATGGTAGTCCACTGTTAGTCTACACTCACCATTGGGCTATCGCACTGGCCATATGGGACTATTAAAAGGTGAATGAGTCTTGCTGATCACTCCTTGGCTCTCCAGCTGACAAATTAACTAATGGATGGGAATCAGGAAGTCTCGATTGGTGCGATATTGTCGCCGGTGCACAGTTGTGGTAGCGATTGGCACTTGCTGTTCTTCGACCCTCAGCAACCCCACCACAGAAGGATCCTCTGAGAGACCAGGCAAGGTGGACAGCTGTTTAGTGCCCTCTGTCTCTAAGGCAGCTATGCCAAAAGCCCACCGGTACCCTTTTGGATCCTTGAAGTACCCTCTCTTGAGGTAGTCTATGCCAAGGATGCATGGAGCCTCTGGGCCAGTCACAATGGGATGCTTTTGCCACTCATTCCCAGTTAGACTCACTTCAGCGTCCAATACAGTTAGCTGTTGGGATCCTCCTGTCACTCCAGAGATACAGATGGGTTCTGTCCCTTTATAGATTGATGGCATTAGAGTGCATTGTGCACCGGTGTCTACTAAAGCTTTATACTTCTGTGCATCTGACGTGCCAGGCCATCGAATCCACACAGTCCAATAAACTCGATTATCCCTTTCCTCCCCCTGGCTGGAGGCAGGGCCCCTCTAGTCCTGGTCAGAATCTTCGTTTCTGTGTTTAAAGGACTGCCTACTGGAGGTTAGAGCAGCAAACTTTTGAGAGAACTCCTTTTTCCCAGTTGTTTTCTTTTGCAACTCACGTACCCGGGCCTCTAGGGTCGCGGTAGATTTTCCATCCCATTTCCTCATGTCCTCTCCGTGGTCACGTAGGTAAAACCACAGGGTGGCACGGGGTGTGTACCCACCATATCGTCTTCCTTGTGCCGATGAACGCTTACCCCTGATAGCTGAAACACTGGTTTGTACAGGCAGGGAGGAAAATAATCTCTCTTCAAGTTGGTGGACCTTTTCAGAAAGTTTCTCCAAAGTATTCTCCTTTAGTTGATGGACGCTTTCAGAAAGTTTCTCCACAGCCGAGATGCAGGCCTGTAAGGAAGAGGAGAGACTTTCTTCGTACCGCCGCAGTTGTCTAGCCACTTCATACACTGTGGGTTCCTCACGTTCTTTCCAGGTCATTACTGCCAATGAGCTGGCATATGATGATGGTGCACTCCATACAGACTTCCTCCACAGGGGTCGGGTACACATGACATCATCTGGATCTAGGGATATTTGTTCGTTGTCTAGGTCCTCATAAATCACCTCCCGTACTGCTAATTCCCTCAGGTACTGGATTCCCTTCTCCATAGTGGTCCACTTGCCTGGATGACATACAATTTCTTCCTTGTAGGGATACCTTTCCCTCACAGCTGACAGGAGACGCTTCCAGAGGCTGTAAGATCGTACTCTATTTCCAATTGCTTTGTCAATGCCTGCATCTCTAGCAAGGGATCCCAGCCCCTTGGCTTCATTTCTATCTAATTCCACGCTCTCGGCTCCAGTGTCCCAGCACCGGAGCAGCCAGGTGACAAGCTGCTCACCTATAGTGCGGCTGAAATCTCTTCGCACGTCTCGTAGCTCACGCTCGCATAGATCTCGGGTAGATACTGCTATTTTTGATACATCATCTTCATCCTCCTGCTCCCTGGATGGCCCGGCCTCGTCTTCTCTACACCTAGACCCAGCAGAAGACTCTCTGTGTTCTAAGCGACCTGAGTCTCTGTACCATTTTTTCACATTGGTTACGGGGGCAACTTGCATTGCTATAGCTCGTTTCTCTGGCCCAGCCATAGGGTCTACCACTCAGTCTGGAATACCCTCTGCAGGCGGAACTTGAATGGCTACAGCTCATTTCTCTGGCCCAGGAGCTGGGGCAAATGCAAGAGCTGTAGCTTGAGCGGCTGCAGGAGCTGGAGCGCCTTGAGGGGCTGGAACTGGAGCAGCTGCTAGATCTGGAGCAGCTGCAGGATCTGGAGCAGCTGCAGGATCTGGAACTGGGTTGATAGTAGCATCCATTGCAGCTCGATAAGCATAGGCCAGACCCCAGCACATTACAGTGAGTTGTGTCGCTTTGGAACTGCCAGAGTCATTACACCTTTTTTTTTTCAAGCATTCTACCAGTTTTTTAGGATTTTGCAGTTGTTCAGGGGTGAATTTCCAAAACATCGGAGGTGCCCACTGCTCTAGATGCCTGCCCATATCCTCCCACACTCCCTGCCACTCACCACTATCCCGCCTCAGGACTAATCTCTGAATGAGTTTCCTAAGTAGTTGTATAACCTTAAGCAAAACCTGAAGCATATTCAGGAGACATAACAACAAGAACATGCTGGTCTGAGTATCCCAAGGATATTCAACATCTTGGAGAACTATCGTAACTAGCTCGGAGGATAGGAGGGTGGTGAAGGAGAAAGGGGAAGTGAACAAGTAGGAAAAAATATCTTCCCCTGTCCCCTCCACAGATTGGCTCCCTGATAAAAAAAGGCAATAGGTGTAATTGCTAATAGTTTCCGAGATATGGCTTCCAAAGCACAGAGTCGATGACAGTGCTGAGTACAAGTACCAGGTTAGCGTCATGACCAGACATTTTATCATATCATAAGCTATTGCTACACAGCACAGTACCATAACAATCTTAAACCAGGGCCCGGAAAGGATAAACAGCATGACAGGGATCACATACAGGAAGTAACGTGCTATAAAACACAGTTTGGAATACAGGCGCGGCAGACGCGAGATTAAAGCAATCAACTATTAAGCAGGTCTAATACTTATACCAATTTTAGTTTAACACACTCTGATCAGATCTGTCGTTATCTCAACCCTTCAAGCCCCTCGTTGGGTGCCAAAAGGACTGTTGTAGTTTAACCATGGCCATTTGCCGAGGCGATCGGCTCCGGGGCAGACGCGTTCTGCAGCGGAGTGGGGGATCGGGCCAGGCAGGGCTAATTTTCCGGCATCGAGCCTACTTGAGGGAGCCGCCACGACCCGGCAGCCCTCGTGAGGGACGCTGACGAGGCGTAGGCGGAGCCAGCAGCGCCCCCTCCCCAGCCGTTCAAAAGCTGCCCCTAGGGAGCGCGAGCGACCAGGAGCGCGGCGACCAGGACAGGCAAACAGGGCGTGGCGCGGCAGAAGGGAGTGGCGCGGCAGTTAGCGCGGCAGTTCGCGCAGGCAGGGCGAGCAGGGAGGGCAGGGCGCTCTCCCCCGCCCATACGTAACACCTCCTGTAACGACAGCCGTTAGCTAGGCGATAATGGTCTCCACCAGGCACGGTGCGCTCTCCAGGAAGTCGGTACACACCCAGACCGACTACCCGTTAAAAAATGCAGCAGTTCAGGTCACCGGATGCAGGGAGTGTCTGAGCCTGTTGCTGCCATCGGCGGGAGGCAGAGAAACTGGGTGCGTGAGGTGCGAGCAGGTGGATGACCTGGTCCGCATGGTGGCGGAGCTCAAGGAGGAGGTGGAGAGGTTGAGGGATATCAGGGAGTCTGAGCGGGAGATAGACTGGTGGAGCAACTCCCTGCAGGGCCTCAAGGAGAAGTACCGGGGTGAGACATCTCAAACGGGGGTGGACCCCTTGCCCTGTCGCCATCAGGCAGAGGGAGGGGATCTGGGAGTTGAGGAGGAATGGAAACAGGTCCCTGCTCGACATCGCAGGCGATGCCCTCCCCTTCCGGCCCCACCTTCCCAGGTGCCCTTACATAACAGGTTTGAGGCCCTGGAGCTTGAGAGACCGGTGGGTGAGGAAGAGGTAGCAAGAGTACCCAGGAGGATGCCTAGGGCGAGGAGGTCGACTCCACGCCTCAGGACTGCCTCCACCAAGAAAGACAGAAGGGTTATTGTTGTGGGAGACTCTCTCCTCAGGGGAACGGAGGGCCCTATTTGTCGGCCTGACCCTACCCGTAGGGAAGTCTGCTGCCTCCCGGGGGCCAGGGTCAGGGATGTTGCCAAGAAGCTTCCCAACCTGGTTCGCCCCTCTGACTATTATCCTCTTTTGATAGTCCAGGCAGGTAGTGATGACATTGAAGAGAGAAGCCTCAGGGCTATCAAACGAGACTTTAGGGGACTGGGATGGTTAGTGGATGGAGCGGGAGTGCAGGTGGTGTTTTCGTCCATCCCTACGGTGGCAGGGAGGGGTACAAAGTGGACGCAGAAAGCCCACCTGTTAAACACGTGGCTCAGGGGCTGGTGCCAACACAGAAATCTTGGGTTTTTCGACCATGGGGCACTTTACTCGACACCCGGCCTGATGGCTGCAGACGGGTCCCTATCTTTTAGGGGAAAACGGATCCTGGCCCAGGAGCTGGCAGGGCTCATTGAGAGGGCTTTAAACTAGGTAAGAAGGGGGACGGGGCTGAAGCAAGGATTGTTGGAGCTGTGCCAGGGGGAACAATAGCAAGGCCGGGGAATAAGGCAATGGCCCAGCTGAAGTGCATCTACACCAATGCACGCAGCATGGGTAACAAACAGGAGGAGCTGGAAGCCATCGTGCAACAGGCAGGCTATGACTTGGTTGCCATCACGGAGACGTGGTGGGACCACTCTCATGACTGGAGTGCTGCAATGACTGGCTATAAACTCTTCAGAAGGGACAGGCAGCACAGAAGGGGTGGTGGTGTGGCTCTCTATATTAGAGAGTCTTTCGATCTTGTAGAACTCGAGGCTGGGAATGACAAGGTCGAGTCCCTCTGGGTTAGGATCGGCAGGGCCAACAAGGCTAGCGTCCTGGTCGGGGTCTGTTATAGACCGCCGAACCAGGATGAGGAGACGGATGAGGAGTTCTACAGGCAGCTGACAGAAGTTGCGAAATCGTCAGCCCTTGTTCTCGTGGGGGACTTCAACTTCCCTGACATATCCTGGGAGCACAACACAGCCCAGAGAAAGCAGTCTAGGAGGTTTCTGGAGAGCGTGGAAGATAGCTTCCTGACGCAGCTGGTTAGTGAGCCCACCAGGGGTGGCGCCCCGCTAGACCTTCTCTTCACAAACAGAGAAGGACTGGTGGAGGATGTGATTGTCGGGGGCTGTCTTGGGCAGAGTGACCACGAAATGGTGGAGTTCTCTATTCTTGGCGAGGCCAGGAAGGGGACCAGTAAAACCTCTGTCTTGGACTTCCGGAGGGCTGACTTTGAGCTGCTGAGGACACTGGTTGGCAGAGTCCCTTGGGAGGCGGTACTGAAGGGCAGAGGAGTCCAGGAAGGCTGGGCGCTCTTCAAGAGGGAAATCTTAATGGCGCAGGAACGGTCTGTCCCCACGTGCCCAAAGACGAGCTGGCGGGGCAGAAGACCAGCCTGGCTGAACAGAGAATTGTGGCTGGAGCTTAGGAGGAAAAGGAGGGTTTATAATCTTTGGAAAAGTGGGCAGGCCACTAAGGAGGACTATAAGGATGTTGCGAAGCTGTGCAGGGACAAAATTAGAAAAGCCAAAGCTCAACTGGAGCTCAATCTGGCTACTGCCGTTAAAGATAACAGAAAATGTTTTTATAAATACATCAATACAAAAAGGAGGACTAAGGAGAATCTCCATCCTTTACTGGATGCGGGGGGAAACTTAGTGACAAGAGATGAGGAAAAGGTGGAGGTGCTTAATGCCTTCTTCGCCTCAGTCTTTAGCGGCAATACCGGTTGTTCTCTGGATACCCAATTCCCTGAACTGGTGGAAGGGGATGGGGAGCAGGATGTGGCCCTCACTATACATGAAGAAATGGTTGGTGACCTGGTACGGCACTTGGAAGTGCACAAGTCGATGGGGCCGGACGGGATCCACCCGAGGGTACTGAGAGAACTGGCAGAGGAGCTGGCCAAGCCGCTTACCATCATTTATCAACAGTCCTGGCTATCGGGGGAGATCCCAGTTGACTGGCGGCTAGCAAACGTGACGCCCATCTACAAGAAGGGCCGGAGGACTGACCCGGGAAACTACAGGCCTGTCAGTTTGACCTCAGTGCCAGGGAAGCTCATGGAGCAGATTATCTTGAGAGTCATCACGCAGCACTTGCGGGGCAAGCAGGCGATCAGGCCCAGTCAGCATGGGTTTATGAAGGGCAGGTCCTGCTTGACGAACCTGATCTCCTTCTATGACAAAGTGACGCGCTGGGTGGACGAGGGAAAGGCTGTGGATGTGGTCTACCTTGACTTCAGCAAGGCTTTTGACACCGTTTCCCACAGCATTCTCCTCAGGAAACTGGCTGCTCTTGGCTTGGACTGGCGCACGCTTCGTTGGGTTAGAAACTGGCTGGATGGCCGGGCCCAAAGAGTCGTGGTAAATGGAGTCAAATCCAGTTGGAGGCCGGTCGCTAGTGGCGTTCCCCAGGGCTCGGTGCTGGGGCCGGTCCTCTTTAATATCTTCATCAATGATCTGGATGAGGGGATCGAGTGCACCCTCAGTAAGTTTGCAGATGACACCAAGTTAGGTGCGTGTGTCGATCTGCTCGAGGGTAGGAAGACTCTGCAGGAGGATCTGGATAGGCTGCACCGATGGGCTGAGGTCAACGGTATGAAGTTCAACAAGGCCAAGTGCCGGGTCCTCCACCTGGGCCGCAATAACCCCAAGCAGAGCTACAGGCTGGGAGATGAGTGGTTGGAGAGCTGCCTGTCAGAGAAGGACCTGGGAGTGATGGTTGATAGTCGGCTGAATATGAGCCAGCAGTGTGCTCAGGTGGCCATGAAGGCCAACAGCATCCTGGCCTGTATAAGAAGCAGTGTGACCAGCAGGGCTAGGGAGGTGATCGTCCCCCTGTACTCGGCTCTGGTGAGGCTGCACCTCGAATACTGTGTTCAGTTTTGGGCCCCTCACTACAAGAAGGACATGGAGGTGCTTGAGCGAGTTCAGAGAAGAGCGACGAAGCTGGTGAGGGGCCTGGAGAACAAGTCCTACGAGGAGCGGCTGAGGGAGCTGGGATTGTTCAGCCTGGAGAAAAGGAGGCTCAGGGGTGACCTTATCGCTCTCTACAGGTACCTCAAAGGAGGCTGTAGCGAGGTGGGGGTTGGTCTGTTCTCCCACGTGCCTGGTGACAGGACGAGGGGGAATGGGCTTAAGTTGCGCCAGGGGAGTTTTAGGTTGGATCTTAGGAAGAACTTCTTTACCGAAAGGGTTGTTAGGCACTGGAATAGGCTGCCCAGGGAAGTGGTGGAGTCACCATCCCTGGAGGTCTTTAAAAGACGTTTAGATGTAGAGCTTAGGGATATGGTTTAGTGGGGACTGTTAGTGTTAGGTCAGAGGTTGGACTCGATGATCTTGAGGTCTCTTCCAACCTAGAAATTCTGTGATTCTGTGATTCTGTGATTCTGTAACCTGGCCAGCAGCTAAACACCGCACAGCCTTTCGCTCACCCTCCCCCTTCCCTCTCTGGGATGGGGGATCGAAACAGAAAAGTGAAGCCTGTGAATGGAGATAAAGACAGTTTATTAAGATAGGAAACAATAACAATAATAATAGTGTGTATGAAACAAGTGATGCACAATGCAATTGCTCACCACCCGCTGACCGATGCCCAGTCTATCCCGAGCAGCCGGCCCCCCCATCCTGGCTAGCCACCCCTATATATTGTTTAGCATGACTTCAGATGGTATGGAATATTCCTTTGGCCAGTTTGGGTCAGCTGTCCTGGGTCTGTCCCCTCCCAGCTCTTGCTGCACCCCCAGCCTGCCCGCTGGCAGGACAGAGTGAGGAGCTGAAAAGTCCTTGGCTTGGTACAAGCACTGCTCTGCAACAACCAAAACATCGGCATGTTATCAGCACTCTTCTCATCCTAATCCAAAACACAGCACTCTACCAGCTACTAGGAGGAAAATTAACCCTGTCCTGACTGAAACCAGGACACATGGATACTGCCTTTGTGCTTACTATATGTAATGCCACAGTTTATGTTATCCACCCCATCACTGAACTAGGATTAAACCATGAGGAGACAGTGCTCTGTCCTTTGGAACATAGAACATGGGCACAGATGGGGAATGGGAAATGGCAGTCTGTAAATCTAGAATCATGTGTTACCCAGGAACAAGGATTTATTTGTGAAAGCAACACAATTGACACTCAGGACGTATGTCTTGACACTGAGCAAGGTGTTTGCCACTTTGAAATTCATCCAAACACTAGTCAAAAGAGTGTGCTTGTATATAGTGGTCAAGGCTGTGTGTGTTTGGGAACTGCTTGTGCTTTTGTAGAGTTTGATAAGGAAAACGTAACTCTCCCTAGCAAAAATCATTCTAAGTTTTGTATTTGTAACTTTGTTAGAATCATCAGGTGTGATTTTCTATATTTGGCACCAGTGGTATCCTGCCAGTTGATCAAGTCTAACAACACAATGTATCACAAGTTATTACGTACACCTATTGGGATGAACCTCACTTTAGTGAAGTAACTAGTTAAACACCAAGACCTGATCAAAATTTTAAAAAGCATTCAGGAAAATGTAGAGATTCTAATCACTGTCCATCATGATACAAAGGAAATAAGCACAGTTTTGCAGAGAGTAAAACAAGACACAAATCACAACTGGTGGGATGCACTCTTTGGATGGTCGCCAACTGCAACTGGGATTTTGAACACATTGTCACCCAATTATTGTTTTATTGATATTAGTTGGTATAAGTTTATTTTTTTTTTTTTAATGCTTGTTTGGAATTGGAAATTGTTACAACAAATGACGATATTAACTTCCTTGATGAAAGTACATGGCAAGGCATTGAGGGATACATATCATAGAAATTGGGAAGAAAAATTGTTGTATTAAGTAAAAGAATTTACTAGATTTTCCAGAAAAGGGGGGACTGAAACATGGGATTAGGAATTAGAGAGCGACTGATTAAGAATAAATAAATAGGCAACACTCATTGCTTAATATGTGCTACATTTGTGATGTACTGTGCCTGTGCTGCGCTTAGGCCTCCAGATGAGCCTCTGGGACCCCAAGGACCAGATCAAATTAACCTTATGGCCCAGATGGTGACCAAGGGCTCAGAGAGCATGCGCAAGGACACGAGGTGAAAAGTTCAACCCTGATGAAGACATCTTACTTCAGCCTCATGACCCTCAGCACCCACCACCAGAAGGCACCACGCAAGTACAGATGGGAGGAGTTTATGGAAATGATTGATTGGAGTTAATTTTAATACTAAGCGGGGACAGGTTATGCATATGTATAGGCGTATTGGGGAACTTCATGCCTATGTAACTCTATACTGTATATAACCAAACCAAGTTGCCGCGTTAGGCGTGCATGACTTTGGTGGGAATAAACATACCTACCTTCCAATCTTATTGATTGTGCAGTTAGTTTTTTTGCAAGTCAGGGTCCCAGTCGTCGGGAAATTGTAGATAAATTGTACTATGTGACTAGTAGGTGCGCTACTGCTTGTGGGACGCCTGCTGTTATAATCGCAAATAAAAATGCTACTTCACTGACTGAGATCCTTGCCTGAACCTATGTTATTGCCTACAGAGTGTTTCTCACAGTCTGACACTGGAGTTCTAAAAATCTTTAATCGTTTTTACAGAAAAAGCGATTTTACGGGAAAAGAAAAAAAAATGCCCTGCCCGCCTTGATCCCCGTCTCCGCTGCAGAACGCACCTGACCCCGAGCCGATTGCTTTGGTGAGTGGCTACAAAATGGCAGCGACACCCGACGTAAACAGCCCACCGCTGCCGCTGCCGGCTCCCCCCACAGCTTGGCAGCCTCCCTCATGAGGGCTGCTGGGGCCTGCCAGCTCCCTCGGCTGCCTCGAGTGGCCTCGATGCCGGGAAAAAAAGCCCTGCCTGCCTCAATCCCCTGCTCTGCTGCAGAACGTGTCCACCCCAGGGCCGATCGTCTTGGTGAGTCACTCCAGTCATCCTTAGCTATTACACATAAATGCCAAGATAAAAAGGACATATCTAATAACTGTGTACCTGTTAATGACTCACCTATTACAAAGCTGGATAAAGTTGTGGAAAGCCATGTCCCTAGACCAAATGAAGAATTTTGTGATAGAAAAATTGGAAGACAACATCATGCACATGAAAAAAAAAAGATAAAAAAGAAAAAAAAATATTAAAAAAAATGTGGTGGTTTTACCGTGCTAGGCAGCTGAACACCACAACTGCTCTCTCACTCCCCCTCCTCAGAGGAGGAGGGGAAGAAGTAAAGGAAAGAACAACTCACGGGCTGAGATAAGGATAATTTAATTAAAGAGAAAATTATATATATATATATATTAAGGAAATATTATTAATTAACAATTCAACTAAAGGGAAAAAGGGAAAAAGGGAAAGGGGAAAGGGAGGGGGAAAGGGAACAGCAAAAACAAAACAAGTAAAGGCTATATGGAAGTGCAGAGGAAATAAATTATTCTCTACTTCCCGCAAATGAGCGATGCCTGACCACGTCCTTGAAGCAGGGCCTCAACGCATTCTAGCAAGAGAAGGTGCTCTCGGAGTGTGGAAGTTGTTAAGCAAAAGCATCACAAGCAGGAATATTGTGAGGGAAGCAAGTACAGATCTTTCCGTAAAGATCCGTAAGAAACAGACCTGATAATGGCAGAAGACCAGTAAAAATATTCAAAGTACAGATCTCAAAGCAGAGGAAGATCAGAACAAGATAGCAATAGATATTACCATTCCAAAGGGGAAAGAAGTTGGAGCAGAGAAAGATACTATCGCGATGAACCACGGAGATGGGAAAAAATGTAGATATTACCATGATTGCTATTCACCTCATGCAACAGGAGACAGTAGAGAGAGAAAGTTCTTTTACGGTGATAAAGACTTTGACAAATTTACTCAAACTTACTATAGCAGGTCACATAAGCGTTATCATTACAAAAGCAGATGGCCTCATGAGAGAGGAAGATGTACATCTTGAGAGAGGAAGATGTACATCACTTTAGCACACCCAGAGCAGACTTACATCGTTGCTCAGTACCTCAGAAACATTCTGGAAAACATTCTCGTGGAAGACATGCACTTCCACCTGTGTCAGCTCATTTGGAGAACTGTCACCAGAAAAATAAAAAAGAAGGAAACAGAAAAAGACAATATACTCGTGCAGAAGGTAGTGAAAGTGAAATAGAAAGGAAATGCAGAAAGATAGAAAAGGAGCTTTTAGGTGGTGAAAAAAAATGAAAAAAAAGAAAGTTCAAAAAGAAAAGAAGTCTAAAGATAAACAAGGAGAGAATGAGTCCAAGTAAGCAGGGATTCCAGCATAATCAGCATTTTTTTTTCCTAATTCTTTTCTGTATACTTCTCATGTCTTCCTTTTTTTTTTTTTCATAGTTTCTAAGTTATTTAGATAGCATAATCTGGCTGGGGATCGTGTTATTAGGTTGATCAGTGAAGATGGGAAAGATATTGCTGAATTGTGTCAGAGCACTAGCTTTGGACCACATAGCTCGAATCACATCTGCACACCATTCTAGATTAGGTTAAAACATTTTTTTTAACTTGCAAATATTGCAGAGCGAGCCATTGTGAATGATTTGTGTACAAACCAGGACCTATGGTCCTTCAATCTGAGGGCTGACGTTTGCTGCATCTAAAGTAAGTTACATGTGCACAAAGTACCACAAAATAGCTGACATGCTGCAAACAATCCCTTTCTCTCCCACACTTAAGGTGTTTATAAACATTGATAAGATCCCCTCTCAGTCTTCTTTTCGCAAGGCTGAACAGAAAAGACAAAGCTCACAAAATAGCTGACATACTGCAAATCTTCAACTGTGGTAAAATAAATAGTTTCATTTTCGCAACAAGTGCCACATTTTTTGTAACTTGCATGTTTCTTTCAGACTTTATGATTTGTATTTCTCTGCGCTCCACTTTGACAATGCCAATTGCAAGTGTAGGAAAAAGAAGAAAAAGGAGAAACATCAGGAAACTGAAAGGCTTCTTGGAATACTTCGATCCTCGTTTCCAGAAGAAAACCCAGGAGAAGAAGGAAGAATCCCATCCTCCAGATGGCTCTTTATGTGAGCAACACAGAAGTGAGGGCAGTAAACAACCTTCCAAGGAAGGGAAGCCTTCCAGTGCAGGTGAAAGCAAGAAATACAGCTCCATTGCATCCAACAAGTATATTAAAGGTAAGCAGCTGCAGCAGGTTTATGGGATTCCTTTTATATTAATATAGAGATTATTTTAAACAGTCTTTAAATGCTTGATGACTGAACAGTCTGCTGGATATTAAAAAAAAAAAAAAAAAAGTTGATAGATTTCTTTTTTCTATTTTTGAATGAGCGCTAGGAAAGAAAGCCTGAAATAAAGAGGTTAAAGGCAAATAATTTTAATTTGATTTTATTATTAAGTGGCAACTAAGAGGAAGAGTTGCAAGATGCCTTATTAAATTCAGTCCAACCAAGTAGGAAAAAATAAATTGTATCTTGGAAAAGAATATAGTAGGTAGAAAGGAAGTTGAGTAGTCAAGACGGAAGATGATGACATGAGGCTTACGGGCTAGTAATGTTATAGTGAAACACAGCCTTCCTAAAAAAAAAAAAAAAAAAACTGCCTAAAAAAAGAACTAAAGAAGAGCATTGAAAAGAATACATTTAATTGTATGTAATTACTTGACGTATATTTCAATCAGAGGAAGGGAAAGGAGCATGCTAAATGGTGTTGGTATGCCAGTTACACTAAGATGATTTTCCCAAATGACTGAACTTGGTGAGAGTTTTGAATTAAAAAAAAAAAATAATGTCAGTTGTTTCTAGCTGCTTTTGAAAATGGTTATAACTTTTCTTCACTGTGATTAGTCAAAATGCTCTATCCTGTCCTTCACATACATTTGCATGTCTGACAATTTTAACTTTCTTTTCTGGTAATACTCTGCAAGCCAATTATGTAGAATACAAGTTCAACAGAACTTGAAACATCAATACACAAGTAAAAAGCTTTTGAGCCATACATCGCTGCAGCCATTTAAACATGCAAGTGCTCTAAAACTGAGCTGCTCAGGTGAATGAGTTTTTGACATACCAAGTTTGATATCATTGAATGAATTACAGTCTAGTTTACAGTAAGGATATGTGTATTGCAGAGGAAAGCGGAAGCAGTCTGTGAGCAGGGTTCCTGGTGTGAATTCAAATGCTCTTGTCTCTGTACAAGTAATCACAGTTGACTGTGCTAAATCATTAATAAATTGAAGGTCACATCCTAGCCATCACTTTAATCTGTTTCCCATGGGAAGTAAAGTTTAGAGATGGAATAACTTATTATATTTTATAATCACTTTTTATACTGGAGAAGTTCATGCAAATGTTTTCCTTTTGGGGCTTAGGGTTAATGCAGGAAGATCATGCTACTGGTGACAAGCAAATGAGTGTACTGGTACAAGTCGGGTGGGGTGGGGGATTCGGATGTTCTGAGAAGTTGAGTGATTTTTCTTTTTCTCCTGGCATCATTTGCTAAGCACATCGTATGTTTTTAAGGTGGTCAAGAAAATGAAAATGCACAGTATTAATATCCAGAGATAGTGAAATCTGAATGTAGATGACTTCTTGTCCTGGTTTCAGTTCGGACAGTTTTCCTCCTAGCAGCTGGTGGAATGTTGTGTTTTGGATTAGGATGGGAAGAATGCTGATAACATGCCGATGTTTTGGTTGTGGCAGAGCAGTGCTTGTACCAAGCCAAGGACTTTTCAGCTCCTCGCTCTGTCCTGCCAGCGGGCAGGCTGGGGGTGCAGCAAGAGCTGGGAGGGGACAGACCCAGGACAGCTGATCCAAACTGGCCAAAGGAGTATTCCATACCATCTGACGTCATGCTAAACAATATATAGGGGTGGCTAGCCGGGGTGGGGGGGCCAGCTGCTCGGGATAGACTGAGCATCGGTCAGCGGGTGGTGAGCAATTGCATTGTGCATCACTTGTTTCATACACATTTATTATTATTATTATTATTATTATTATTATTATTATTATTATTTCCTATCTTAATAAACTGTCTCTATCTCAACTCTCGTTTCACTTTTCCGTTTCTCTCCCCCATCCCAGAGAGGGAGGGGGGAGGGTGAGCGAACGGCTGTGTGGTGTTTAGCTGCCGGCCGGGTTAAACCACAACACTTCTTTAAGTAAGCATCTTGGTGTGCGCACCATCAGGAGATGTCACTGAGGACCATAGATGGCTATTTTGACGGGAACACTTGTAATTTACAATGCTCTTTTGTGCCTCTGTACTGCTTTTAATCCAGAAAAAAAAGTCTTGGACTTGTACTAAAGTTACATTCTGAAGGATATATTTACATTCTGTTCTGAGGCTCTATCAAACCTGACTCTGGACAGCACTGTAGCAGCAGCAATGTCGAGTTCAAAAATACTGCTGAACTTTTTAGCTGCCTTATGCTGAGCTAACACTGTTGCAGATTCACAGAATGGTTTGGGTTGGAAGGGACCTCAAAGATGATGTAATTCCAGCCCCCTGCCAGGGGCAGGAACACCTCCCACCAGACCAGGATCCTCAAAGCCTCATCCAGCCTGGCCTTAAACACTTTGAGGGATGGGGCATCCACAGCTTCTGGGAAACCTGTTCCAGTGCCTCAGTGCCCTCTGAGTAAAGAACTTCTTCTTGATGTGTAATCTAAACTTGCTCTCTGTTGTAAGTTACTTTCTCATAGAATCAAACTATTTCAAGATTTTTTTAATAAAGTGAGAAAGCTTTATTAATTGAGTAATTAAGTAAGCAGACACAAGCAAAACAGCGCTGGGCGGCCGGGGAGTCTCAGCTCCACCCACGGCGCGCGCTGGAGTGACAAACTATTTCATATTTGTACAGCAGAACACTGAATATTCAATTAATGCCTATACATATTCATTACCCAATCCCGCCTTCTCTCGCTTCGTATGCTGATTAGCTTATCAGTCCTTTGCGCTTGCGCAGATTCTTCCAAGAATTGTGGGCAGGGGTCTTTGGGACGTGGGCAGTGGTCTTTGGGAGGAAGGCCGTAGGTCTTCCTCGCAGTGTATTTTTCATCTTTGGCCTGGAATGTAGTGATTTGACAGGCTTGCAGTTTCTTTATCGGCCTGAGCTAGTTTATGTTCTTGTTGTCCATTTGTTTTTCTTTCTGCCTGGGACGTGATGGTCTGGCAAGCCTCTGCAACCAGTCTCCACACATCCTTCGCCTCCTGGCCCCCCCCAACAGCACATCCTTCAGACTCAGACAACCTCCTCCCCAGCCAACAGATAACCTTGACTATATATTCCAATCTCAGTATGCAGACAACAATTTATTCTACTGTCTAATTAACTAAGCATTATTTTACACTTAACTATTTACTTGCTTGTTTCAGAGTCCCAGTTACATAGTCTCTGACAGGTTTTATTATAGATATATTCTGATAGGTTCGGGTATTGTTCTGCGGTGAATTTGTTTTAACATGAGATCACAAGGTCTCTGTACAAATCAGGAATTTTACTTAACCCTGTGATATCACAGTCTGTTCGCTTAACCACGTCTCAACCTTTGTTATTGTGTAACTTCCCCCTCCTTACTCAATGAACAAATATTCACAATTTATTACAATCCCTCCTTTTTCTTTTAGTTTACTTATTTTGTTCATTGAATTTTTGCAATATTTGCTTGCTGAGCATCAAAGTTTCTGCGTCGTCCTTCTCCTGCTCAAGAGATCCATACTTAGCATGCATGAGCATAAGATGAGCTGCCTCTAATCGGCTTTTTTACAATCGCGATCACCCGATTAAAGATGCATGGCCCGCAAGTCAGTGCTATGATTAGCAGCAATGAAGGTCCCGCTATAGTTGACAATAGTGTAGTAAGCCAAGGTGAATAATTAAACCAGGATTCGTACCAATTCTGACGGGCTTCATTTTCCCTCTTTTGTTTTTCTAGGCCCTCTCGAAGTTTTGTCATTGTATCTCTCACTAACCCAGTGTGATCGGCATACACACAACACTCCTCTCGTAGGGCTGCACAGAGCCCTCCTTGTTACAGGAAGACTAGGTCTAGTCCCCTGCGATTTTGGAGAACTACCTCCAAAAAGGGTCCTCACCAATTTCTCCAATGCTGAAATAGATTGTTCAATCCTAGCCAGATCCTCATTTACAGCAATACGCAAAGATGTAAATTCCTGGCTTTGTTTAACCAGTGAAGCTACTCCAGTACCGGCACCTGCAACTCCCAAGACCATTAGTGTGGCTAGGGTGATAGCTGTAAACGGTTCCCTTCTTTTTAGGTGGTAATCCGCTACTGTGTGTTGGGTATACATGTATTCCTCAGAATGGTACAAAATCCTTGGTATAATTATTACCTGCACACAGAAATCATGAGATGTGTTAAACAGTTTCAGTGACAAACATGACGTTACCCCTACTGACAAACATACCTATCTGGTGTTATTAGCTGGAATTAACCATTCGTGTGATTGGACTCCCTTTTTGGTGATATTACA